>NDXB01017079.1:0-50631 GCA_002631895.1 Agapornis roseicollis
GGCTATGGGAGATGCAGGGTTAATAAAGGAATGGGGGTGCTGTCTGTGCTATGGGGGGGGCTACGGGAGATGTAGGGGTAATAAGGGCCTGGGGGTACTGTCTGTGTAATGGGGGGGCTATAAGAGGTGCAGGGTTAATAAAGGACTGAGGGCGCTGTCTGTGCTGGGGGAGGGGGTGCTACTGGTAGTGCAGGGTTAATAAAGGCCTGGGGTTGGGGTTAGGGTGCTACAGAGGAGCTATGGGAGATGCAGGGCTAATAAAGGACTGAGGGTGCTGTCTGTGCTGTGGGGGGGCTATGGGAAATGCAGGGTTAATAAAGGCCTGGGGTTGGGGTTAGGGTGCTACAGAGGAGCTATGGGAGATGCAGGGCTAATAAAGGACTGAGGGTGCTGTCTGTGCTGTGGGTGGGGGCTGTATGAGGTGAAGGAGTAATAAAGGCCTAGGGGTGCTACGTCTGCTGTGGGGAGCCTATGGGAGATGCCGGGCTAATAAGGGCAGGGGTTGCTGTCTGTGCTATGGGGGGCTACGGGAGATGCAGGGTTAATAAAAGCCTGGGAGTGCTGTCACTGCTACATGCTGTTCCTTTAGAAAAGATGACCTGATGTATCATTCAGTTTGCTGTGTTGTATTCCTGTAGAATTTTATCATTTTAAATGAGAGCTGTTTTGATAACATAGCAATTGGAGAAAGACAAAATCTAAAGCTGACACCTTAAGCTGTCACTGGAAGTGTATTGAGTTGTCTGAAACAAAAAGGTGGAACCATCTGAAAGTTTAGAGAAGTGCAGGATTGTTCCTGCAGAAGGTGCTTCAGCAATTCAAGCAATAAGAATACTTACAGTGAGGGTGCTGAGGCACTGGAACAGGGTGCCCAGAGAAGCTGTGGCTGTCCCATCCCTGGCAGTGTTCAAGGACAGGTTGGACACAGGGGCTTGGAGCAAGCTGCTCCAGTGGAAAGGGTCCCTGCCTGTGGCAGGGGTTGGAACTGGGTGAGCTTTAAGGTTCTTTTCAACCCAACGCATTTCATGACATGATATATTTGATAGCAAGGACACTGAACCATGCAGTACATTGCTAGGGATAAATAGGAGCCACAAGAGTCAGCTTCTGGGGGGTTTCAGTTTGCTGTGTTGGATAAAGTACACAACTGAATAAGGGGTACTCCTAACCACTGTGAAACAGCGATGCATCACGGACAGAAGGTTATTCCTGTGTTGCCATTGCTGTGTTAGTTGGTAGAGCTTTCTAGATTTCAATGGCAACCACTGTATTGTAAGAAGGCACTTATCATGAAGAGTCTCAGCCTAAAACATTTTAGGTGATGTTTAATGTCAAGGATTTCAGCAATGAAGAACAATTTGCCTACAAAACTGAAGTGTGTGGTTGTTAACTGCTGTGGGAAGATGTCAGGAAAACCTTATTGCTGGATTTTCAGATCACAAAATTGCACTCTTTGAAGCATTTACAGCTACCCAGTTTGCAAAGTTGGCAGTTAATGACACTGTACTGCTTCAGCATATAACCTTCTTGTTTACCAGGCTGAGAAGAAACCTGTGTGCCCAGTGCAAGGATGGAGCTAAATGGGTTGCAAACGTGTTTCATATCAGCTTGTCTGGACGCATACTGGCCAGAATAATGTGCAGATGATGACTGATGTGTGAAAGCTGTGTTACTGATAGGTATTCCAAATGGATGTTAATGGTGTGTTCTTCAAAATGTGAGCATGTTGGCTGTTCAGTTGAAGGCCGGCAGATGTGCTGACAGGGTGTTATTTCTATGTGCTTTAAACAAAGAGAGATGCTGTGTGAATAACCCCTCAGCACTGGAAAGAAAAAAAGGTTCTGAAAGAAAAAAGTGGGAGAAAAATAAAAAAAGGAGGGAAAGCTGAAAAAAATGTAACTTTTTCCAAAATGCTTTATTTTCTGAAGTAAATCAATGCTGTGGACAAATCTAACCAAGTTTTATGAGTGAAATAAAACCAATATCTCTTCCTTTACTGGTGTGTAACATTCCTGTGATGATTCCCTAGTTACTCCTGTGTGCGTGGAGATTCCAAGCAGATACTATAGCAACGACTAGCATTATCCCACCTGGATCCTAATTCCATAATGACAGGGAAGGAGGAAAATCCCTTAAAAGACATTAAAGCAACAGTGCTGTACCATATAAATAACTGAGCAATTATTCAGCTGCAGGAATTTGCTGGAAGATTACTTTTAAATGCTTTTATAACCCATGCAGTTCAAGGAACAAGCAGTTGGAGCTGGATGTTAGAATGTGACAGTAGTAACTCGTTCCTGACAGGTGAAGCCTCACATAAATGAATAGGAAATGACTGGTAAGGATGTAAAATCAGAAGCTTCCAAAGCCTGTGTTTAGGTGCACAGCTCACCTGGGGAAAGGTTAAACAAAGACATGTGGGTAAGATCCTTGTAAGCGGGAAGAGGAGCGTGTTCTCTAATTGCCAAAGCAGACCACTGGGTACAATGGTCACTGGATGTGACCCAATGTTTCCTTTATGATGGAATATTTCCTTCATTAACTTGAAGCTCTGATGGTGGGATCTTAAAAGCCCTAAACAAGGGATTTAGATTATCCCTTTCTGTGGAATGATGAGTACAATTGATGCTTCTGCAGCAATCAGCTTTGAAATTCCCACCCTTCATTTAAAATATTTTCTGCTTGTTGCTAATCCAGTTAATGAGAAAACCAGATTTCTCTGACATTAAGCTTTGCTCTCGATGTACTTGCTGTCAGCAAAGTTTCCTTCACAAATGTCTTCCAAAAGGAATACTTAAAATGCTATCAAAAATACAAAAATCATTGTCCTAATGAAGCAGCGATGGGGATACTATAAATTATACCAACAACTACAGAGCCTTTACCAGGAGGATACTTAGGGTAAATTCTTGGACAGATCCTCTGTGATGGATTCTGGGAAATGAATAAGCAGAGATTCAGCAGCTTTGTTCTGACAAGGAACCTGGATTTGCTGTCACTCAGTTTGTTTCCAGCATCAAACGGGCTGATACAGGGAAGGGTCAGGATGCGACAGCTTAGTTTTTGGAAGTGGGAGCCTCCTTGTTGGCAGGCTACAAGGGTTTGGATTCTGTGGAATATTTTCTTCGTACCAGTTCAACCTATATTTAGTGAGTCCTGAACTAGAAGCTTTTCAGTGCACATATGCAGATGCATTTGCAATTTTGAATAGCCTGGTTCAGTGTGGGCTGAAAGAAGCAATCTTTGTTTTCCTTGGTATGTCAACATCATACTTATTATATTGGTTTTCAGGTGTGGTCTTTTTCAGTGAAAAAATACAGCTTGTAAATCAGAATTTCTATTTAACCCCATATAACCACAGATCCGTTGAGGTGACACTTTCTATATTCTTTGGAAAGAGATCCTTTGCATTGATGCGGTGTGTGAATATTTTTTGTTAGCATTAAGCTTTGCTATATCTGTGTTAACTGATCAGAGCAGTGGTGCTTCTGGAGATCCTCAGAGGTCTGAATGTACTTGAGCTCTTGATTGTTTGTTAGGCATTATTGTCTGGTGCCTCAGTGAATAGGCCTTCAATAAAAGCACAGCAACCTGAATTCCTTCCTGGTCAGGATGCTGGAGCACAGGGTGCAGGGCAGCTAGATTCCAGGATTCATTCCTGGTCTGCCAGCCGAGCTGATCCTGGTGTGGGGAAAAGGGCTGATGTGGAGGACTGGGATCAGGGACTGCTGCCATCCTGCTGAGGGGCAAGAGAGGCTTCATGAGTGTAGAAAGGTGTTAGAGCAAAGCCCTGCCTGTCATAGAATCAGGGAATGGTTTGGGATGGAAGGGACCTTAAAGCTCATCCAGTTGCCACAGGCAGGGACACCTTCCACTAGAGTAGCTTGCTCCAAGCCCCTGTGTCCAACCTGGCCTTGAACACTGCCAGGGATGGGGGATCCCAGGGTGGGACAGACATCCATCTGTCCTCTTGCTCCTGTGCTGTGGTCCCCAGCAGCCTTGGTCAGGGTCACTTCTGCCCTTGAAATCCTCTCACCACATCTTTTCCATATCCAACTTTGAAGCCTCCATTACCAGGAATGGTAAGGATAGCACCTAGTGTTCATACAGCACTTTGTGAGTTCAAAGCTCTCCACAAACATTAACTAATTAAGCCTCAGGAAGTCAGTACAAGGCTGGCATTTATTCCAGCCCAGTGTTTGCGTTCACAATTAAGATTATACTAGACATAATCCTGCTGTCAATCAGCCTAATTGACTTACATGTCCAATTGGGTGGATTCCCCCAAGTAAGTTCAGTTTAAAAGGTGCTAACCTGGGGAGGGGAATTATGCAGTGGAGAGAAACAGAGCACTTCTTCAGGCAGGGAAAGGTTAGGGAGGCTGTCAGTGATGGGTTTAGAAGCAGCCAAGGAGAAAGAAGCTGTTTTGTCATTGCTGTAAAGTATCTTCAAAGAGGCTTGAACTAACTTGGGTTCAAAAAGTCAGTCCTCACAACTGGGTTTGTTTCAACAGGAGGAATGTAAAGAGTAAAACCCTAGCAGCAGCGAGGAGGAGCAGGAGGAGAGGCAAGGGACTGAGGGAGGCTGCTTTGTGAGTAAGCCTGGGCTCAGGGTCTCTCCTCTGAACTTCAGTTCTGCTAGAGAATGACTGCTTCCCTTCACGTCTTACAGGAGGCCAGCATGTAACCTGCTTGAGGCTGACAAGTTGGAGCTAGATGATCTTTAAGGTCCCTTCTGACCTAAACTGTTCTGTGATTCTCATCTAAACATTTCTTACTGTGACATTGAATGGTAATTCGTATCTAAAGTGCTGGTAGATGGTAACCAAAAGATGAAATATCTTCTGTCTGGGACTGAGTGAGTTTAAATGCAGTTGGAGATTGATCAATAAGTGGCATTTTTCAGTTATAACCACATACAGTATTGCATATTATAAGCATGATGTGTATGATGGATGCAGTGGATAGATATGTTTATTACCTTCCTAGCCCTCCAGGTCCAGTGGGGAGCTCAGGTCCTGAGACTTCTTTACTAGTCAGATTCATCAGTACTCTGTGTAATGAGCATGGGTCTCCTGTACTCAGCTCCCTCCTTTGCACTCCCATAGCCAGGGCTGGTCACTGTACACCTGCATGATGCCACAGGCCCAGGTCAAACCATGGGGCCATGGAGCAGGGAATAAAGGTCACAAATGGGAGACCTGAGCTGGGAAGTGAACACCCCAGGCTCAAAGATCTGGATTATCTGCTGCAGTCTCCCCTCATGACTCTTCAGGGAGCTAGAAGGCATTTTAGGAGGTCACCACTCCATATCTTCCCAGGTAAGATGCCTGTGGCATTCCTGATTCACACTGGCTATCCTGTTCTTCAAAAGGAAAAGATCCTGAGCTCAAACCAAAGGATCTCCTTTGCTTTCCAGGCAATCTGCAATAGTATTGTGCTCTGCTTACTGCCAGAAAGCATTTCCTAATTTTCCCTCTTGCCAAAACCTTAGCTCATTGCTTCTGCTCATGGCCAGAATGGGTTTGAAGAACAGCTTATTCCCTTTCTCCTTCTTCACCTCAAGGTTGCTTGCTTCACAGTCACTCCCTTAGAGATGGGACAGGGCTGGCTCGGCCCTTCAGCTGAGCAGAAAATGCCTTGGAGATGGGTACAAGCTTTGGCATACTCAGGTTTGATCTCCAATATGCTTGCTGTTTTTTTCTCAGGTATTAACACCTTAGGCTCATCAAGCCTACAGTGGGATCAATATCCATGCTTAAACACATGTTTCAGATGATTTCACTGTCTATACCCTGTGCTGTGTGTAAGTGACAAGCACTTTCTAGGTTGGGTCTTGCCTCCCCCTTTGCACCAGTCTCATTCCCTTATGTGTGGCCACAGCACATTTATAGCCTGGGACTTGCAGCTGGAGAAATACTTTTGAGAGCTAATATTTAGTGGCACGTTATATGAAGACTTTAAGTACATAGGTCCCTATTGTGAGCTTTGAGGTCTACAAAGGCTGCTTAAAATGCCCTCTGTGGGGCAGCATCCAGGAACCCTCCAGGGTGGACCTTTGCTGTGCCAGAGGAAGTGTAAGGAGGGTGTAAACAGCAGCTCACAGACAAATCCTATGCCTCTCTTCAGAATGTTACTACTAGAAGCAATCCCTATGGAAATCCCCAGGGAAAGGGAGCAGCAAGCCATGTTTTTGCAGGTGCTGCAGGGAAACCCGTCTTCTTGCCTGTATCCTTTGCTGGAATCTGCAAACTTGGCTTTGGAAAACAGATGCGGCTGTGGATTCAAGCTGACAAGTGTTACAGCATCCAATGTATCTCAGAGGGAAAAATGACAGCATGGAAAAGGATATGGCTGGGGAAACTGCAGTAACCTGTTGCAAATGTTGCTTTATGTATGGTGACATCAAGAACATTTATGTCAAAGAAAAATCCAATCATGTTACTGTGTTTTAAAAGCAAATGCTGCTGTTGTGATCATGCATTTCTTACAGACAAAGGGATGGTGGTTTGAAACAGAAGCATCTGAATCAATTCCCAAAGGACTTTGAGCATGGGAGGGATCATTTGGGCTTCATCCTTTTGGTTTTGTATTCTGATGAGTTTTCTATGCTGATGCTCATTGAACGGCTGCTAAAACCTGGAAAAGGCCTGTGCTCAGGTCATACTGCTCTGTGTTTTGAGCTAGTGCAGGCTTCTCTTTTCAGTGGCTCTCTGAATCTCAATTTTATATTGGGCCCTTGCAGTTTTAGGGAACTAAAGCTTGGCACTACATTTTGTTATGCAGCAGGAGGATGCATGTGTGTGTTGACTCTAATGATTCTATGTGGTTGTACTAATGATCATATGTGGTTGTTCTAATGATAGGTATTTGTACTTCACTCATATTTACCAGTGGTGCTGCCTTGCCCCAGAAGCTAAACTGCTCTTGGTACCAAGCACTTGAGAGGACTTTTTGATTAACTGAAATGCTGGAAGTTTACAGAGCTGCAGTGTCCTGAAGAGCCTCTCAAAGTGAAGAGCCTTTTAGGTGATTCTGTCTTTACTAAAGCACCTTTGATATTATAGCGGACACCCCCCCTCTTCCCCCCCAGGTTTCTTGTGATGTGGTTGTGTTCAGGCCAAGTGACATCCAGGAGATAAACAAGACAAGTGCATGCTGGATGGGTTTATCAGATGTCTGTAGTGTTTGTCACGCTCGGGCTGCATGACCAGACAGCCGGGCTGCTCACAGGCTATAGAAACCATCTTCTCTAAACTCATCAAATCACAAATCCCAGACTGGGTTGGGTTAAAGGGACCTTAAAGCTCACCCAGCTCCAACCCCTTCCATGGGCAGGGGTCCCTTCCACGGAAGCAGCTTGCTCCAAGCCCCTGTGTCCAACCTGGCCTTGAACACTGGCAGGGATGGGGGAACTCATAAGGAAAATGCAAGTGGAAGGGACAAGAAAGGAAAGAGAAGGGGGGTGGGGTGGGGAAGGTAGGTGAAGGGCTGCATTAGCTGGCTGAATGCTTTAGCTGAGCATTAAGCTGTGCCCGTGTGAGCTAAGGCACACTGTGTGACTCGGTGCTGTGCTGCCAGGCCATGCTGGTGTTCAGTGTAGGTTGCTCTCTCCCAGAGTAGCCCTGTCAGACCCTTTCCTCCTCCATGTTCATACTCATGTGAGGTCTTTGTATTTATCGTTACTCCAAGCAAGGTCACTTTCTTGTTTGATGGGGTCTCCTGTGCCAGAGCATGGCTTGCTTGTACTTGTTTTGGTTTTCCTTTGGATCCATTCAGCTTATGGAAACTCCTCAGAGCACTGCACTCAAATGAGGAGGTGAGTACTCATCACTGTACTGGACCTGCCTTGGTTTGCTGATGGCACCCTGCTGTGTGGCACAGCACCTTTAGCATGGTGGCACCTGCTTACCAGGAGCAGCAAGGATGCTTTCCTGGGAAGTGAAGGTGATGGAGGAAAGGAAGCAAATGCCTGTAATAAGTGGGACCAGAGCTTGCTCTCTCAAAGTCTCTGCAGCTCTGCACATTCAGCCTGGTCCCAGCACCTCTTCCCTCTCCCACAGGACATCTGTAACACGGGATCTTGTTCATTGCTCATGTAGTGGCTGGGTTTCATCCAGTGAACAGGGGTTTTGACCACCTCTGTCCATACCGCTCCAGGCACAGCCCCAAGCTTCTGATTTGTTTTACTTCCTCTTAAATATTCCAGTTTTAGGATAGTTGCTAAGGGAGAGAGCCACTGCTGGGGAGGCCACCGGGTGGAGCTCTTGGCACAGAAATGGGGGGACTCTGGGTGCTGTTCTGCACGGGAATTAGCTCCACATAAAGAGCTAATGTGGGCATCCACAGGGTGCCCAGAGAAGCTGTGGCTGCCCCATCCCTGCCAGCCTGGGGCTGGGAGAAAGCTGCTCCAGTGGAAGGGGTCCCTGCCTGTGGCAGTGGTTGGAACTGGATGAGCTTTAAGGTCCCTTCCAACCCAAACCAGTCTGGGATCTATGATTTCACTGATGCAAACAGTGCCTGTAGCAAGCAGCAAACAACACCTTGTGGGTTTTTACAGTCTGAAGGCTTGGCTGGTTTGGCCACTGCTTTTCTCTCACCTCCTCCTGTCTGTTCTGTAGATAAACACCCGTATTTGTGCCTGCTTCTGTGCCTGAGATGAGCAGAAGAGTTGTCAGCGACGTGCCATCTGACACCATCAGGTACCAAGGAGGATTCAGACAGACTCATGTCCCTGAGTGATAAACAGGTGGAGATGCCAAGGATGAACCATGTTATTCTGTGCTGTATCTTACTAAGCATTGTGGGCTGTTTTCTCTGAGTCAGAGCTGAGGAGCTTTGTCCCTGTGCTGACCTGTGCTTGATGGAGCTTGGACACCATGGTCCTGGACCAGCCATTCCCATGCAGCCAAAAGGACTGGGGTAGGCAGAAGGCAGCTGAAAGGGGGGTTCTCAGCAATCTTTCTTCCCCAGTGTTTTTCCCTGATGTCTTCTTTCTGCTTCTTCAAGTTCCCATGCTTGGCTTCCCCACATAGACTTCAGCATCCTCATGGGAAGATGAGGCACCTGGCACAGAAAAGGCCTTTGAGGTGCTGGTGAGCAATTCCCTCCCCACCATAGGAGGCAGCAGCCTGGTGGTCCCTCAGTAGCTTTTATGTTGGGCACAGCTCAGGTGCTGGGATGGTGCTGAGCTTTCCAAGTTACTGCCTGGAAGCAGCTGCCCTCATATAGCAAACACTGACCACTGGTGCTACTGCTGTAAATGAACCAACACCAGAGCAATGGTCAGGGAAACAATTGCAGCCACCTGCGGTCCCTGATTCCTTGGGCCATGTCAGGAATTCTGCTGGAGTTATCTTCAGTCCAACTTTTGAGACCTGACCTGCCAAGCAATGGGTTTAAGCCATCCCAGTGCTGCTGCCACCCCAGCAAGGCAGTGATGAGGCACTGATTGCAGGTCTTTGTGCCCACTGGCTGCTGGAGCTGGTCACTGTTGTTGAATTAGCCTTGCCTTGTAATGCTTTCTGAAGAGGAAGGCTCTGGTGAGAATGAACTGTTAGAGTTGTGTCAGGGTACATGAGCTCTTTGAGCACCAAGGTGCAGACAACCCTCCTGATGTTGTCACAGCATCCTATTTACTATCCTATTTACAAAGCGTGTGTGTGTAGAGATCCTCCATAGAAGCCACATTCACAGATACGCCTGTACTCTGTTTCAACCACTTCTCACTGTTAGTGTGGAATATACCCAGCTCTGCAAGCAACCAGATGGAGCCGTAAGATGCAGAAAAGCTTCTCATTGTAGAGAAAAATAAGTTTCCATACATCATGTTTGGATTTTTTTGTGCCTGTTATGTGTCAAAACAGCTTTGTTTTCCTCCACTGCCTCCGAATTATTTGTAATCTTACATTCTTGCTTCCTTAGGAGCAAAAAATAAGGAAAGATAAACTTCCAGGTGCTTGGATGTTTTCCTCCCACCATGATGCTGGTGCCTAAGTTGAAATCCATGGGGAAGATCAAATGGGGATGTCCACTAAAGAGCCCTTTAGTATGGAAAGAGAGACAGGACAAGGAAGGTACCCGGGAGATGGGGTATATGTGCTTGCAGTACATAGTTCGTCCACAAGAGGTCTCTGTCGTCTGCCACAGCTCGAACGAGACGAATTTGTTAAGGAAAGGAGCAACTATGACTATTTAATGATGCTTTGGATACTTAAAACGGTACCAAAGGAGGAGGTCACTAATGCTGGATACACACCAGCATCTGTCTTCCTGAGCTTTTTTCTCACCTTTGGCTTTATAAGCCCCTTGGAAAACCAAACCAACCAAGCCACAGTGGGTTGATCGAACTTACTGTAGGAAAAAGACCTCCACACATAATCATGAGGGCTGAGGTCAGCCACACTCACAAGTTCACGAGAATAAAAACTTCGGGGTTGGATCCTTTAATCTGTACACATAAAGTTGTTGTGGGGAAAGCAAAGACTGCTGAATTGTCTCTGTTAGAGACGGCTGACTGCACACGTTCAGAAAGTGCCTGGCTTATAGCAGGCATCTTCATTATCCAGGCACATATGGGCTTAGGGCTACATCTGTCTTGCCTTGAATGGAGCACGAATAGCAACATGGCTCTGCTTGAAACTACAGAAACCCCTAAGGTTTAGGTAGGCTTTAAATGTTGAGCTCTGAGTTTTATCTGTTCCCATTTGAAAAGGCACCAGAGTTTAAATACCGACTTGTTTCACCTCTTAGAAAAGTAATATAGCAAAATGGGTTTGAAAGGGAATAAAATACAACGTTTAAAGAATTAAAATCCTCCTGGTGGCTTCTGGTTATGCTCTTTCTGATTTGCTGGATAAGCCCTTAAGCTCTGCTGGGGTGGATTCATAAGATAAGTTGTAATGTGTTGTCCCCTCTGTGTCTCTGATTGTCCTTTACGAGATGGGATGTCACACCTGCCAAAGTGTTAAACATAAAGTAGTTTTATATGGCACCTTTTATCTCAAAGCCCTGAATGGCCCCTGAAATGCTGCTCTAAACTTCCAGATGATGGGGACCATTGCTGCTGTGTAAGTCATCTTTGTAGAGATAAGAGGAGGATTTAGGATTTGGATCAGTAAGCCTGATCCTCCTCTTATGTTCTCCCCTGCAGTTAGGAAAACTTCTGGTGCACTGCAGGGGAAAACTGCTTGACTCACATGGTTTAAATCAAATCAGGATTAAAGCACTTTGTTGATTCATTATGGGCATCTAATAAACCAGCAAGCAGGGAACTGTGTTTTCAGTATTAGTATTAGCAATACAACAGATAAACCATGGGGCTAAATACTTACAAGATATGAACTAATGCTTGTAAGTGCCCAAATTCCCTGTTATAACTAGCCCTCCTAACCTTCTGGCACTGCTGGACTGAGGTTTGTCTGCTGCTGTTACCACTTTTCTCCCCACTTCTGCATGTTTTCAGGCATCTTTCACTCTTGTTCCCAAGCTGAAACCTTTCCTCAAGCCTCCTGGGAATTCCCCATCCATTCGTGTTTAATCCATCTGATCCTTCTCTGAGGTAAACTGTGTCATTGCTAATTGCCTTCTGGCAATGTGGATTTTGGGACCTTATCAGCAGCTATGCCTTAGCTCTTTATCTGCAAGCATTGTTGACTCCTATATCCCTCCCGCACCATCACTTGCTATCCAGGTGCAGGTACCCCCATGTTGCTGTTAATTTCTGCTTCTTCATAGAGTTGAAAGTTGAAAAACATCTGTTGATGGAGTATTTTAAAGCACCAGAGCGGCTCAGACACCAAATGGTGTCACTTTGTGAATCTGGGACTTGGGTTCCCAAGGTGCTACTGAGAGCTGTGCACTGTAAGTTTTCTAAGGGCCCTTGCAGCAAAGAGCACCTCAGCTGAACAATGCTATGAACTCTTCAGCCCTGGTGCACCGTATGATTCAGCTGCTTAAGAATACAGACACAAACAAAACAGGGACCATAAAACCTGACTTTCCCCTCAGATTCATGTGGCAGGGAATGAGTACATCTGCTCTGTGTCAGCTTGCCACACACAACTGTTCTCTGAGAATATCCATGGGTGCTTGAGTGCAAGTCTAGTGCTTCTGCTCTAGACAAATCATAAAAGATACCTATTAGAAAGACCCAGTATTGATAAAGATATTTAGTCACCAGTTCAATAAACATCAGGCTGTTCTTAGGGGAGTGTATATTCCATGAATAAATATGCCTCCAACTCTTTAACTCCTGTGGCAAGGTCAGGCCTTCCTAGTTTTCTATTTGTCTTGGAGCTACTTAGGTTTTTGTGTGTGCTTGAGCAAATCCTTAAGTCAGTACCTGGGATGATGCTAAGCTTCCTTAATATCTTCACAAAGAAACCCAAGTGAAATCATCCAGTTACTGTGGTCCAGAGAGCACGTATATTTATCCTGCAATGAACTGCTCTGGCACTACTCGGTGTTATGTGGTGTGATAAGGCCCTTTGTAATGATGTTGTCTCATTATGTCTGTTCAGAGCTCAGAGGGAAGCTGCAGGGAATGAGAAACCTCCCTGGTTTCAAAGTTTTCTCATCCTGCCTTGGACCCATGGCCTCTCCCATGGAGGGAGCTCCTTGTGCTACATCTTCCACCTTTGTTTTTCCCATTGCAGAGCTAAGTGCACAGCTTCACTTCTTTCTTAGCTACAATAAGAGCTGAGATCCTCGTGAATGGGAGAGGGGCTGTTTCCCTCCAGCTGTGCAAAGACATTCTCCATTCCCTCCTCTCCCCTCTCAGTGTCTTGCTGTGGGATTGGCATTGTAGGATCTGCTTGTGCAGCCTTGTGGGGTGCGTTGCAATCCCACCATTATGGGCAGGGATGTTGCATACTGGTGCAGATGCTGCTGGGGAAATACAAAGAACTTGCTGGCTAGTTCTCTTTTCTAGCAGAACCCTATGGAAAGCATTGCATGGGATTGGGGGAGGAACACTGACACGTGTGAGATACAGCATGAATCCAAAAAGCAGACCATCTGTTTTGTCTGCATTGAGTAGGTGAGAACCAGCATGTCCATCCTGAGCCTGAGCAGAGCCTAAAGATGGTGACTGGCAGAGTGAGTAAGCATCTCAAGCATGCGGCAGCCTTTTTGCTGTTAAGTTGCTTTGGAACCCCCAGCCTAAGTTAGAAGCAATTAAGAGCCTAATCTAAAAGCCTATGGAAATCAATGAACATTTCCTGTTGCTAAAGGAGAGGTCCTTCCAGGAGACTGTATCTACTTTTTCACTCATCAAGTAGCCCAGAGGAAACGAGGTGTGCTTGTATTTGCTGCTCTGGGATGGAGACCTTATCTCTGGGGTGCCTGATATCTTCCCTGACTGAAACAAGAGCCATCTCTGCCCATCTTTCTCCTTTCAGGACCTAAATAAACCTGCCTTGTGACATAGCCTTTAATGCAGGCTGGGTGAGGGGTGATAATGTGCTTTGCCTGCAGCTGAAGTCACAATGTGCTCACAGCACTGACTCAGTGCAGCTTTCTGGGGCTCTTAGTGGATTTTAAGCTGACCTGCCTAGAAAGAAAACACTCTCATTATATCCTTGCTTTAAGTGGTTTAAGAGCAGGCTGGAGTAGATTATTTGCTGGCTGTAGCTCTTCCTCAAAGCATGTACTCTGTGTGAAGGAAGAGTCAGACAAGGGGTTAGGCTACTCCTGTTTGGTGAGGCTTAGTCATACCTTTATCCAATTTTTCCCCCCATCAGAACTGTTTCATAGGTAGATAAAAGCAGTACAATTCCCTTTTCTCACCAGGGCAGAGGGGAGCAGAGCCCAAAGTCCTCAGTAAAGTGAGTGGCAGAGCCAGAGATAAACCCCAGCAGTTGGACCTGCAGGACCAGATAAGCATCCCTGCTGTTCGAGGCTCCAAGAAATCCACCCTTTCTCTGTCCCTTTGGGAGCTGAGCTATCACAAACACATAGTGAATACTTCTGTCTGCAGGGATGCCAGCTTGCTGCCCAGAGCAATGTAACTGGTAGGGAAATCTGTATTTACTGGGCACGAGTGCTTGCAGCACATACAATGGCTTGAATTTTGACCTTGCTATAAATGATAATTTATTACAATGTGGGAGCATACCTGAGCTGAGAATACTCCTTCATGATCACTTCTCCTGGGAGACAGGTATTCTCAATGTATTCTTTTCATGGCAGTCGATACCCTATTAAAGTGATGACAAACCTTAGTGACTGTAATTTAGCACTGAGTCTGAAGTGAGGTAACCAATTTGCTTACCTAATGATATAATCAATAGGCACAGAAACGGTGCAAGGACAAGTCTGTGTTTTGCTGCTTGCTGCTGGCAAGGGAAGAGGCAATGTAGCTGAATGAATTATGTGAACTGCCTGTTGCCTGGCTTGGGAGTCATTAAAGATTAACAACAATAAATCACATCTCTTTTGGGAGAGCTGCCAAAGTATTTTGGAGGGCAGAGCAATGTCTAATCACTTCTCATTGACAAAACACCATGTTGCATTTCTTATGATAACTTTGTAAGATATATAGATATATATATTTATTTATTCCCTATCAGTTTTGTTGTCAGTGAGAGACCTGCAGGAAACTCGAACCAGGGTGCCTCAATGTTGAGAATCTTCCCTGTAGCAGCTAAGCTAAGCTGACAGTCAGGGTTTTTATTGCATGGCAAGGATGTTCCTGTTCGTTTGAAAGCATTAGCCACATTGTTTACAAGGAACTAAAGATATCAAAAGCCTTTTAATCCCTTTCTCTGCTAAGCTGGAAAGAGCAAATGGTATTTTCTCCCTGTCCAAGCCATAGTAGTCATACCCATCTTCATTTGGGAAGACCTTGCCCACCTCGGTTGCACATGGTAGCACTGCTAGTGATGTTCTTTAGTTCCACTGTTTTACCCCCCCATTTGACCAAGCCAGTCTTACCAGTTAATGGTTGCCTCTGCTAGGATAAGCAGAGAAAGCAGGTAAGCCTGGAGTACCTGCAGTTCCCAGAGCATCACACCAAGACAGCTGGCCTATGCAGAGGAAAACCAGCCTTGTGCATTTGTCCTTGTCCAAATCAAGTCAGTGGAAAGGCAGATGAGCTTTGGAGGATGCCAGCAAAAGCCCAGGCCTTTGACACTGAGTTCTTCTGTCCTCCCACACATAAATAACAGCAGTGGAACTCACAGCACCAGTAGCGATTTCTCCTTAATTTCTTTGTAATATGCCTAGGAGGGAAGTAAGATGCTAGCACCTTGCATGGAGGAGTTGGTTAATGATTGTGCATTAAAGGCAGTTCTTCACTTTCCTTGTCACAGATAGCTGGAATTTCCAGCCCTTTCCACGAGCATGGAAATTTCATGGGTATGGAATAAGAAGAAGGAAGCAATTTTCCATCTGAAAATTCTTGCTGTCAGCAAAGGGAGTGACCAGTGCAGTTTGACAGCTCTTGGGCAGAGTCTTCACTGCCCAACACAGGCAGCTTACAGCAATTACATTGCTTTGCATTGCTGTTTGTCCAGTTAGGTGTGGATTGCTCAAAATGAGTACATGAGTTACAAAGGGAAGATTAAATGACCCTATTGGGCTTTCACCCTGCAGTTGCCTTGCTTCAGATCTGGGGCAAATTAGGCTGAAAAATACCATGTATTATCACATACCTATATCCTAAAGAGCCCATATTTTCATTTGAAATCTTTCATAGTGAAGGTGTTATCACTGAAGATTGCATTAACTTTTCAAGACAGGAAGTCTCATACATGGTGTGATTTTCATGAAGGGTGCAACGTCTATGTATGTGTGTCCCATTCAAGTGTAGGTTGAATTTCCACTTCTTGCTCTGGAATGCCTCTGTTTTATGGCATTTGGTACTGATTTCTACTCTTTGATCTCATCTGAAATGAGTTTAGAGGTTTTTCATTAGACATGTCTGGTTTCTACTTTTTTATTAAACTGAATTTTGTCAAACTACATACCTTTTTATATACATATTTATTTACATTTTCATTTACATTTTCATATACAAAACATAGGGGGTTTTAAATTGTTCTTCATGAGAATTTAGTCTCTGGTTTCTGCAGCAGCATCTCTACCTAGCACAGGGATAAGAACCTATGCAAGAGGTGAGTAAACCCAAGTATGGTCCTCCATTGGAATGTGTGATCTGCTTAAAACCATTGTGGTATGAACTGGAGATTGCTACATCTCAGGACAACTGAAGGCAAAAAGCAGCTCCATCCTATAAATGCAGGCAGATGACAGATGCTTAACGGAGTTGCCCCATCCCCATGGCTGCAGGGAGGTGATGGCATCTTGGCTGCTCGCTGTGGTTGTGCACAGGACATGGTTTGTATCTGGGGTTTGAGCACTTGGTTCCCAAAGCAGCAAAGTGGGGCTTTCAGGTCGCTGAACCCACCTCTTCTGCATGAGAAAGGTTCTGATGTGCTGGTACAAAGCCAGGCTGTGCTGACTACACTGAGTGCTTGAGCTGCTTAGAAACATCTGCACTTCAACCAGCTTAAGCAGGTGCCACTGCTTATCCTGAGAGTTACAACAATGCAATTAGCCTGATCTGAACCAGATTTGGGCATATCAGTGCAGGCTCTCTGCCTTTTGTCTCAGTTCAAAGCAGACACATGCTGATGAAACACTGCTTTTGCTACCGGGCTGGTTTTGGATGGGGTAGAGTTAATTTTCTTCTCAGAAGCTGATACAGGGCTTTCCTGGAGATGGCTGCACACCTGCCTGCCCATGGGAAGGAGTGAATTAATTCCTTGTTTTGCTTTGCCTGTGTGCATGGCTATTGGTTTACCTACAAGAATGTCTTTATCTTGACTTGTAAGTTTTCTCCCTTTTACTTTTCCAGTTCTCTGTCCCATCCTGCCATGGGGAACAAGGCAAGTGGCTGTGTGGGGGTTAGTTGCTGGCTGGGGTTAAACCAAGGCATCTATCTTCTCCAGGGTCATCGCAAGACTTCATTTAACATTATGGAGACATCAGTTCCATTTGCCTTGATCTGAGCAGTGTGGAAGGCTGGACCATGCTGACGCTCTGTCTTCCTAAAACCAACAGGTATCCAACCAGCTGATCTTCCTGGGATAACAACTACAGAGTTAGACTCTGCCTGGCTGAAAAATAACAGCAGGGAAAGAACAAGGTCAAAACCAGGAGCATTAACCAGAGGAAGCAGTGTCACTTTAGTATCAGATCTTCACAAATGCAGTGAAAGTGCTTGGAAAGATTCCCTGTTTTGTCATTTCCAGACCAAGCTGGGGGTTTCACAATGAATGGATCAGATTTGTGTGGGGACCAGTCACCTGCAGCCTCCTTTGTGACTCTTCCTAATCTCTTCTGTAGTTCCCTGTTAGCTGTCATGCCAGTCTGCACTCCCATCTGGCTAAACTTGGTTGGGTCTGCAGCTGTATTTATAGTGCTCCCTTGAGGTACCCAGTCAGAAGCTGCCTGTTTGCCTCGTGTTAATGGAAGTCAGGCCCAATTATATGCATGTGGGGGATAAGTTGTTTCCTCTTACTCATAATGAATCCTGACCTTTCCCAGGATCTGGCTTGTCTGTTTATTCAATAACACGCTACCCATCACACTCAGGAGAGAAATGGAAAAATCCCTGAACTTGCTCAGTGGCAGCCATCTGCCTTCTGTTGAAGCAGCAAAGGATAACGGAGCACATGTATGATGCCTGTCTGAGTGGGCATGTTTGACCCTTTGGCAGAAAGAACACTTGAGCTGCAGTAGTTGGTTGGAACGTGCCCAAGCAAGCTCCCACACTCAGCATGCAGAGGCAGCAGCAGGCATGGGGTGTCCTGCTCACACTGATTTACCTCTCCAGACCCTGAGATGAGCCCAGCCTTCTGGGGAGCACTTCTAGGTGCTGGTGCAGTATGGCTGTGGGTGGAGGTGTCCCTTTGCCTTTGTGCTTTGGGGCTGCAGCATCACCAGGGGTTCGGCACAATGGCTTTGCAGGAGAAGTGTCGTGGAAATCCAGAGCTTGTGCTCTTGGGTGGGAGGTGAGTGCATGAATCACACAGTGTCTCTTGAAAGCCTTACCCTCTGGCCTTTGGCTGCGATAGCTTTAAGCCCCAGTTTTCTCTTGTTTTAATCCCTCTGTGTGTGTGTGCATGAAGATGAGGCAGCTGCCAGCTGCTGAATTACTGGAACAAAGGCAAGTTTTCTAAAGCACTTTATATAACACTTGTTCCCTTTCATTTGATGAATGATTCATTAATGTCTCTGTTTGAGATAATTATTACAAAGGCTATAACCTTTCTCATTATTTGGATGAACACAAAACATTACAAAGAAAAAGTCTGGAAGGACCTAATTCATGCCCAGCAAATGTGGTGCTGCTCTCAGCAAGTTGTCTACATGTGTGTTAAACATCAAAATCATATTTACCTCCTGGCTGCAGAGCAACAACATATCCGTCAATGATTGTTTAAGAAACTGATGTATTTCTGTTGATAGTTAGGAAAAAGCTGCAGCCATTGCTTCCTTGCTGATGTTTGTCCAGCCCTGGATTTTCCTGGCTCTGCTTGGCACAAATCTGAACAAGTCAATGCAGTTAAACCATAGAATTATAGAATCACAGCATCGTTTGTGTTGTAAGAGACCTTAAACATCATCTAGCTCCTACCCCCCTGCCCACAGCTGGCTTGGAGGTAGTGGTGTGTGTGTGTGAAAAGGGACTGACTGCACACAAAAGAGGAGAGAAGGGGGAAAAATGGGATGAGCAGGAAAAGTAAAGGAGCTCTTACAACCAAGTGTGCTGCAGTGCTCTCCCACCATCCTGCATAGGGCATCCAAAGGTTGTGAAGTGCTACTTATGGCCAAAAGCAGCATGATCCTCCTTTAAAGGATGGTTTGTTCTGCTTATAATATCTGAACTCAGCAGGAACATGATCTCTGATCTGGTAAATCTGAGCTGAGCCTCCTTATTTTCAGTCTTGGTTTTGTCTGATGGCTACTGTGTCTTCCCAGGAATCTCAGAGGGAGCACAGGCACTTGCTTCCAACAGTGCTCCCTCCAGTGTCCCGGCTATTTCCTGACAGTTCAGGCTTAATTTTACTGTGTGTATTAATGGTTAGAAATGTTTCAAAATATTTATAACCAGCTGGAAAAATGTGAGATGACAGCATCATCATCCAAAACCTCAGCTGAGAACAGTGCTTTCTAACCTGCTGCACACTTACATTTGCTTGGATTTCTTCCTCTTGCTTTCCAATGCGTTTTTCAGCTTCTCCCAGTTCTGATTCACAGATTAGAAGGCCAGAAGGGCCATTAGGTTGTCCAAAAAAAAGTCCAATTTCAATGAAATATCCTCGAAAATAATATTTTTGAGTACTGAAGCGTTTTTCCCAAACCAGATTTTTTTTATCAGCATTTCTAAACTTTTACTGGTTTGTGCAACCAAATTTTCCAGAATTTTCCCAGATAAGCCATGTGTCCAACACAACAGGTTGGTTTTCCCCATTTCATAGAAAGCCCTGATGCTAAAGTGTCAGGAAGTGATAGTTTAATAAGAGTAACTCCATGGATCACTTGTAAACTTGCCTTGTAACTGTGCAGTAGTAACAGATAATGGTACTGAAACAACATCTCTATAGAAGGTCTGTAGGCGATTTTAACAATTTATGAATGGAAACTTGGTGTTAGATGTACTCTTACTGCATTTTGTGCCATGAAAACTGTGGAGAATAAATAATATTGCTTCATTTAATGGGTGTGCTCTGCACTAGGGATGACCACTGCTACTGCAGGTGAGTGGGAGCTGGGGATCACTACTATAGGGTTTTAATGCTATGTTTAACCACTGAAATGTTCCATGGATGTCATTCAGTACCTTTTATTTACTCTGCAAATGGAGCAACTGAAGGTTAGAAATCATGCATGTGCATTTTGTGTTTCCAAACTGCAATGCTTCAGCCTAAACACAAAACATATCTATAATACCACTCTTCTACATTAGAGCCATCACCACTCCAAACTCTCTTCAGCACCATGGTTGTTCTCTGTCTCCCAAAGCTGCTGTGCAATTGCTATGATCCCAAGTCCCTCTAGACCAGCAAGAGTTACTCTAGTGAACCAGGGGAGCTGTAGCTTGATAGCAACAAGGAGAAAATAAAGATGCAAGACATCCAAAGCACAACTTCTCATAGGCATTGTGTGGCATTTCAACTGGTAGTTTAAAAAAGGCAGAACCACATCTGCTCCCTTCCCCTTTTAGACTGACCCAGTATCTTTGTTATTTCCTCCTTAAAGGTAAAAAGGAGGCACCTTTGAAGAACACACTGAGATAAATATCTAAAACAGATGGCATGAACTGTGATATGGGGACAACTCTGTCCTCAATGGAGGGCGACCAGAAAGCTGCCTAAAATAGGTGCCTAAATTTTAGATCTTAAAAGTTAGGAGAGATGACACCTTCTTGTAGAGTTATATGTCAGCTGCTCTTCTTTTTAATGGCAGGGGAAGATCTAGCACTGGTCCAAGGTCTAGGCTGTATCAATACTACAGTATTGATCCAATCAATTGTAGTATCAATACTACAGTATTGATACTCATGTAAAGGCTATGCCACTGAAAGCATGGTTATTCTGGATCTATCTGGGAAGTTCTGCTCAATCCTTGCATTGTGTCAAGTATTGCTCTTGCCTCAAGGCTGAACTTTGCTAAACCAAAGTAATACGTCCTTGGGTACATCTCATCTGTAATGCCATCCAGTGAACGTCAGTGAGAGGTCGATGCTTATTTATTACACTTGGGGAAATTGCTTGGGCTAATTTATGTGGGGAGCTTTGCTAGATTGGTAAGCATGGCAATCCCATCAGGATTAACAGACAGCTTCATCTGCCATGACAAAACTCTCTGACATCTGGGCCATTAAAGTAAATGACAGGTTTTACTGCAGTGTCCATCTTATGGAGGGACATTGACAATTTGCTGCTTAAAACCCAAGTCACAGCAGAGCACTTAGGTGACAACTGAGACCTTGGCATCAGCAGCCAATATTGATAATATACAGCACAAACACCACATGAAGGGTGGAAACCATCACTCAGAATGCCTTGCTGGACTAGGTCAACAAATAAAGCTTCCTTCTCTGTTATGGTCCACAGAGAGAATCTTTCTGCTCAGTGATAAAGACGGAAGGTACCAACTTTGATTCTGTTTTTATATATTCCTGACAAACATGATTTATGAAACAGAATACTTGTTTCATTACTGAAAGGATCTATCTGCTCAGTGCACAATGATTTCCTTCTAAGATTTTCTGCCCATGCGTTTCCTAGCCCCATTTGTACACTGTCTTGTCAGTTCCATAAATCATTAGAGATAAGTAAATCCTTCTCTTAACCTTTTGGGGTGATAGCATTGCTAATGTTTTCTGAACATATTGCCTACAGCCCTTCTAGAATTGAAGACACATTGCTTTCCTGTGAGCACAGTAAATACAAAAGCATCCTTGTTCTTTTTGGTCAAATTGGTAGAGTTTTAACCTTTCTCATTGCTTGCACACAGTCTTATAAGCAAGAAGTGCTCCATCAAAGCTTTGAAACTGTTTCAGACATTTATGTGTGCATCAACATATTTGAGCGTTTTGGCAGTGAAGGCAGATATTGAACATTGCACAAAGCTCCTCAGCAATTCCAGAAATTAAAGAGGTCTGTATGTGTACAGCCTTTGAACTCTTCTCTCTGCTAGCGAGGTAATTTGGTGTACGGTAGCATGGGATTCAAATTGCTTTGGCTTTATCATAGTCCTTTGCCATATTGAAGAAGAGCTACAGGTCTGCACCGTGATTCAATTAATTTGACTTAGAATAAGTAAAGCCTGGAGCTCAATGGAGATTCTTATGGGAAAAAAAAAGAAAATGAGGCCAAACTGGACTATAGGAAAATTGCAGCAGAGATGAAATGTTTCTATATGGAAAAAAAAATCAAGAAAGAAATGTCATGTCTAAATATCATCATAGAGTCATAGAATCAACCAGGTTGGAAGAGACTTTTAAGATCATCAAGTCCAACCTTTACCCTAGGACTGCCTAGACCACCACTAACCCACGTCAGTAAAGATAAAACAACATGGAAGGGTGCTGATTGTTAGTCCACTGAAAGGTAGGAACAACTTTCCTTCTCTATCCAGAAACCAGATAACTTGGTTTCATTTTATTCCCATTACCTTTTAGCAAAGATGCAAGAGGAATATCTCTTGCCCACCTTTCACAGTGATGTCTCATCCCCACTTTAAAGCTTCATGTCCCCTTTGATGTCTGTGAGTAGCCAGCTAACTGAGCTGTCTGTAACAGATTTCTTCACAGAGACGAAAACAAGCCAGGAATACAGATATTCCTTTAAGAATCAGCACATCATCAGAAAAGCAACCAAGAGTGCATCCCTGGCATAAAGAAAGACCATGGGCATGTCGATCTTCTCTTTTGTTAGGGTATTTCAGACCTCAGATAGGTCACGTATAGCCCACACAGAGATGTGTTGCTGCCCTGTTTTCCATTACAGCTCTAAGCCCTTTCTAGTGGAAATCTTTGGGGGCAGGTTGGCTGCATAGCTGACTAAATTCTGCTGTGCTTGAAAGGGGCGAGGACTTGAATTCATTTCTCTGGCTCGCTCCAGTAACAAGGGACCACTCATTGCGAGCAGAGGTCACCCGTAATGAGAGCAGTTGCTATAATTAACTGTCATCATTCTGAAATGGCAAGCACCAAAAAAAAGCTCTCCGGGTCGGCTTTGAATTTTGGGTTGGGTTTTAATTTTATCCTTTTTTGCCTTCACCCTTTCAGAATGAATAGGTCTTGCCTGAAATTTGTCAAAGGACTGTCTGTCTATGCTTCACAGGGTAACGTAGCAGGTTTCTAATTGTACTGGACTTTTGTGACAGTGGATCTTTCAACCCAGTGCATTTTTTAAGGCACATTATCTTGTCTTTTCTCTTCCAAGGTACCCCATCCCTATTTAACATCCCCTGGAGCTTCATCCATATCCAATTTCCTGCACATGTCTTGGTCTAAATAGTGGTCATGTAGCTGCCATTCACAGGAGTTTTATCCTATTATTTCCTGGATTTTCCAGTGTTTGGTGTGATAACTCACATTTAGGAGCAAAACTTACCCAGTGGTCTCCATAAATGTTACAGAAATTATGGTTGTTATATCTCTGCTCTACTAATTTAGTCACCTAAAGATGAGTGATGAAGAAAAGTATACAATGTTCATATTTTAGAGGCAATTTGAAATGGAGGATGAATACACTTCCAATAAAAAATGTGGATGTCTGATGCCCCATTGCTTAGGTATCATCCTCTTGAGAGCTCATTGGATTATGTGGCATGGAGACTGGTAGCATGTGAAAGCTGCTAAAGCTGTGATGTTGTTGTTGCCCTGTGGTCTGTCTAGAGGAAGGAAATAAGCGTTGGGTATTCCAGGTATGTCACAAGCTTTAGCCCCAGATTTGATGTTATGGCTCCTGATTGTCACATAATGACTAGCTAGAGCAGAGGAGATGTTTGATTCTATCTTTGGGCTGTAAGTATGCATTTAATTTTCCAGGGGTTGATGAGATGGCCTGTTAGAGTGAATGCAGGGGAAGTCATGGAGATGCTGCGAGAGCTGGAGCAGCTCTGCTCTGGAGCCAGGCTGAGAGAGCTGGGCTGGGGCAGCCTGGGGGAGAGAAGGCTCCTGAAGGGGGGACCTGAGAGCAGCTCCAGTGCCTAAAGGGGCTGCAGGAAACCTGGAGAGGGGCTTGGGACAAGGGCCTGTAGGGACAGGCCAAGGGGAATGGCTTGAACCTGCCAGAACAGGGGAGACTGAGCTGAGCTCTTAGGCAGAAGCTGTTCCCTGTGAGGGTGCTGAGGCACTGGCACAGGGTGCACAGAGAAGCTGTGGCTGCCCCATCCCTCAAGGCCAGGTTGGACACAGGGGCTTGGAGCAAGGTGCTCCAGTGGAAGGGGTCCCTGCCTGTGGCAGGGGTTGGAACTGGGTGAGATTTGAGGTCCCTTCCAATCCAAAAGATTCTATGAATTTCCTTTGAAAACAGGTGTTTGCTAATCTTAAGGAAATTGCAGCAGTCAGAAGTCTGAATGCAGTGTAAAAACTGGTCTTTGCAAGCAATTAGCAACTCCTTCTACCCTTAACCATAGCAACTTACTGCTTGTGCTTTTCCCTTTAAAAAGGAAAGATAAAATGAATGACAACAGGATCTGATTTTGTAAGCTCTAATGCATGAAGATACCTGTGTGTGGGTCCTTGTACTGTATTTGACTGAAAACAAAGGCAAAAATATGATAAGGCAGAAGTTAATCTGTTGGAGAATTAAATCAGTGCCATCCTGTGGAGGTTACTCCTCACTATTTTCATTGCCAAAGGACAAATGAAGAAGAGATCTGTTAAAGTTTAACTTTCTTTTAAGAGCATTAAACCTCATCACCATTTAACTCACAGTGATGTTTTTAGCTGATACCTTGTTTTGATGCTGGTATCCTAGGCGTCTATCAAAAAGATGGATTTCTCTCTAGAAGTACCAAACTCCAAACCATCACATTGCCCCATCACTAGCAGCACTCTGGTTACAACATCTGCTGTTAAGCAGATCATGTATGCACTGTAATAACTATTATGTCTGTCACTGCAACTCTAGGCACACTGTGCTTATACTGGAGCTTAGTAATGAGGTTAAAGGATACTCAAGTCATTTGGAGCAGACATTTTGTACTAGCTGCAGAGGAATTTCTAATGAGCTGTTTTCTGATGGGACTTGAAGGCTTCCAACAAACAGAACCTGACATTCCTGCTCTCTGACACAGTTTTAATACTCTCCCTTTACCAAGGATCCTTTTCTGTCATCTAGGCAATGGAGAGCACTGCTGTGGTAACGTTTGTGTTCTTGACTCCTCTCCTAAGTGAATCTTCTGGTTTCTGCCTTATTCCAGCTCTTTGCTTTTTCTAGTACATGAATGGAGCAGTCCAGGAAAGCCCTGGACAAGGATGTTTGGTCAAGCACATGCTCTGACAATTCTGGCACCATCAGCAGCAGTGTGAACCGTTTCCCACCATCCTAGCTCACTGCTTGGTTGACTTGAATGCCTACCCTGCACTCTCTGTTGAGGTTGTCAGTAGGGCTTTTTAATACTGTTTGATTTTATTCTTATCCTCCTGGCAAAGTCTAAAGCTTTACAAGATTTCCTTTGTGTTTGTAATGACAGGAAAACCCACTCTGATAACAGGGCTGCAGAACCAGAGTATGTGACAATGTGCAACAACACAGACAAGATATTGCTTGTTGCTCTAACAACGTCTGAGCTTCTGTTTCATCCTTCCAGCCTGCCTGCATGGTCTCACATGGCATTTCTGTCTTGCTCATTCCTACCAGAGGCCAAAGATCAGACATATTTTTCTATTGCAAAGCATCTGGTACCCTTGAGGAACCAGCTCAGGGGGCTCATTTGGACGCTGAGCAAGGCACTTAGAGCTGTTCAGAGGGACCACTAAGCCAATGTGTGCACAGCACTCCATGGAACCTAAAATCCAGCAAAGATAGTGCAGAGGGAATGAGAAAAGACAAGTAAGTCTCAATATTTCTGTAAGTGGACCTAATTCAATGTCTTTGTACTTTCTGTTACCAAATTCTACATTCAAAGAAAGGAAGAAACAGTAATGTGGATGCAGAGAGAACTCCACATTTCCTTCTGATGCAGTGATTGAGTACTCAGGCCTGTTTAAGTCAAGGTTTGTTCTACATAGCACTTGTTACATGCTCCAACAATAGAGCAAATATAGCTGCATTAGTCTTTTGCCTGGGTGAAATAGTCCTGTAAAGATTAGCCCAGGATCACAGAAATTCAATTTAGAGCATGGTTTTACTGAGGCTGGGATGGAGCTGGGAGATTGCTGCTTCATTGCATTGTAAGGCCATTGTGTTGGGCTCTGGCTCCAAGCTATAGCATCAGGCTGTAATCTCTCCTCCTGCCCCTGCTTGACTAAAGTTTGGCCCTAACTTAAGCAAGGCAAAGCACTGTCATTAATGCAGCTGTTTACTGATGCTGATGATGTGAGTCATTTATTCAGCAGATGGCATTCAGAGTGGCACTGAGGTTTGCTCTGCTTTCAGCATCCCATCCATCAGCTGAGCACTGCAGAAGCAATGCTCTGGCACTTACTAAACTTGGAGCTGCTGGGCTTTTTTTGACAAGTTCATTGGGTTTGGTGGCTCACAGACTGCATGAGCTTTCCCTCCTGCCAAGAGAACAAACACTGCACTTTTGTTTACTGGCACCTCTTTGGGAAGGGGAAAGGGCAGGACAGGATTGCATTCTGAGGCAGAAATAAACAGCCCATGTGAGAAAGATAGGAATGTGCTCAGTGGACCTTATAGATGTTTGTCCTACAGCTGCAGAGCTGCAGAGCTAGCACTTTTAGAAGGTCTGGATATGTCTGTCTCTTGTTGACTTGAATTCAAGATGATAGAGGAGTTTCTAAAAGCCTGCAGAAGAGAAATACTTGTAACCAGGCTATGGAGCTGTAGCTTGCTAAGCAAGGGAGAAGGGCATCAGAGCATCACAGCCTTCCCTGTGACTTAGGAATGAGTTGAACTGGGTCCTCTGTGGGATGAGGACATCCAAGTTACTCATTGACTGCAAAAAACAAGCAACCAAATCATTGCTTCTTCTGCCTCCGCAGCATTTTCTGCCCCTTTATTACATATTCTGTAGGTCCCATGAGTGGTTTACTACGTTCAGGTATGTATCCTGATGGGATGGCATCACAGCCTGGCTGAAAGTGCCTACCATTTGATGGTTTTTCCTCTTCAGTTTGGTTCCCTGTGAAAATGAGGCTGTGTGATCACACTTTTGAAGTATGTGTCCCCCACCTCTGAGACAGATACACCTTTATCAGGTATGACTGATGCTGACAAAGACTAAGATTTCATAAGAGGTTTAGGAAAGCAAGTGTCTGCATGAAGAAGAGAGGTGCATCCACAGAGAAGAATTAAGCACAAGCTTACTGCTTCTTCTGATGCTCTTACACAGGCATCAGGAAGGGAAAGAGACTCTGGAAACCCTGCCCATGGGAATTACTTTTAGAGGGGAATCATTGCCACTGAGACAAGAGAGGGAATTTCCTAATGAGATTCTTATTTTCTTCTGCATTTGTAGGTAATATTGGTTATAGCAGTTGTTTTTGTTTTGGTGTTACAAAGTGGCAGAGATGAAAGCACACATTTTCAGTGCTGTTCAAAACCAAACACTGAAAGCAAAGCAAGAATGGGCTAAAGTAACACAGCCCTTGCACAGCTCCCTGCAAAGGAACCCATGCACTAAGATGTGTGTTATCAGTGAGATCAGCTTGAATTCAAAAGCTTGTTGATGGCCTCTGTTATCTGACCATTCACCAACCAGCTAATTTTACCTTTCCTTTAAAACATAAGGTGATTTACTACATTGTGGGTTGGTATCTCTGTGACCTTTCAGGTCATCAAAATCACTACCAGCCTTTTTGGATTATACAGATGAATCAGGGAGCGTATGAGGCTCCTGATGGCTGGTACTGAAGCACAGTCATGTATTAAATGCGGGATTAATGTGGGTTCCCATAATCTGGATCAACACACAACAATGTAAAGCTGGCTTTCTCTCTGAGTGCTTTGTGCATTATGAGCTGTCATTCGTTTCTCCATCTGCCTGAACTACCCTCATGGGACATCACAGCTCCCTGGCCCTCTTCCCTGCTGTTCCCCTGCTCTCTGGCCAAGCACTGCTTCTCAGGCTGTGCTGTGCAGGATGATATCTACCATGGATTACAAGCACTCAGGCCCAGCACCAGGGTGTGAAGGTGAGAAGATAAGAGCAGGGTGGGAGGTTGTGTTTCACAGGTGAGCTGTGTCCCCAGTGCCACATTTTCACACTTGTCTCCCTGCATCAGCAGCATCTCTGGGAAGGCTGACGTGGCTCCAGGGATCTCTGATCCAGCTGTGGCCCAGGACCCACTGGGAAACAGAGCAATGGGGAGATGAGCTCCAGCAGTGCTCCTTTAGCTGAAAAGCAGGAGATTTTCCTTTTCAAACAGCTGCAGGCACAGTGTGTGCCTTTCCTTTTGGTAACAGTAAAATAATCAGAGAAACAAACAAACATCGGAGACTTCACTGTTTCTCAGTTCAACAAAATCCCATTTTTCCAGTGGGAGGGTATGTAATTCCTGGAATTTTCAGCCAGCTGTGCTGCCACCTGCTATTCCCAGTTTCCTTCCCTGATGTGTTGTGCACCAGTGGTGCATCCTGAAAACGTGCTTTCATCAACTCTTTCATACAGGTGAGTATACCTCTCTGTAAATTACCCAGGCCTTCTGCAAGTTGTCTTTTGGAAATGATCTGTATGGTTTTTTACACGTGGCCCTCAGCTGCAAAACCCTCTTAAATCTTTGTCAAATAGCTAATAATGAAGAGAATACATTTCTATGCAGCGTGGACCTTCTGACTGCAGCACACTGTAATCTCTTGCCTTTCAATGTTCTTGCAGTAGACTGAGCTGCCAATCATCAAATGACCTGAAGAGAAAAGAGGAGACAAAGAAGCTGAAGAATATTCTGGTACTTGAGTGAAAATATCTACATTTAGCCAACAATAATGTCTCATATCCTAGTGACGATTAATGCAAAATGTGCTTAATGACAAACTAAATTGGCAATATATGCTTCATTTGGGTCTGGTAAAACTGATGTTTGCTCAGAAGACACGAACCTGCATTGAAAAATTCACATGCAGCAGAATCTCCCTTTCAAGCTGTCTATAGAGGTGCACCCACACACCTGTACCCTTTATCCATTGTATAGCCTCAGTGTCCCCTTAGCCTCTATGGCTGGATAGCAGTCAGTACATGTGTGCTGTGCACATCTGCACAAGGGTCTGGGCACCAAATCTGTGCACCAGTGTTGCCTTCACCTGCAGATGTTGCAGATGAAGGAGGTACTGAAGGGGATGGCAGCAATGAGAATTTTCCTTGGTGTTGACTAGCTGCTGGCTACCAAGGACTGCAGCTGAGGGCTGTGTTACTGTGTAATGAGGCTTTAGAAAGAACATGAAGCAGCCAGAAGCTTACAGGGAAATGATAAGAGCTGACATGAATGTTCCTCTTTCTGACAGAGGGCAGAGTTCTAGAGGTATTGTAATTTTAGAGGTATTGCATTTTAGAGGTATTGTAATATCTGCATTTCCAAGAACCAACCTAAAGACAGTAATTGCGCTGTTCAAGAAGGGCTTTTGCAGCACTGATTTTGACCAGTGAGCGAGGCAAGTGTGAAGCATCACTTAAAGGCTATTGGTCTTGGCTCAAGCAGCAGTCAGGATGTCCTGCTGTGAGTAGAAGTATGTCCACATCTTTCACATCCTATTGGGAACAACATTGAAGCAGCTGTGCTTCTGTGAAGGTGAGCTTATCACAGAGCACTCCAGACCCCATCTGGTGATGGGTGAGCCTTCCCCGAGCATCCACAGGAGTCAAAGAACCTCTATGTCCCATGTGCAAGTCATGCGTTGAAGGAAATCACCCTCAGTTACCTAACCCAGGCTGATACCCTCTTGTCAGGCTCTAGAGGCAACTTTCAAGTCATATTGCAGATCTGGCCAGTAGAAAGGAAGATGGGTAGCTTCGGTCTGCCAGTCAGGTACACCAGTGAGACCTCATTTATCTCTACTCCAAATGCCATATAAAATGTGTGTTACTTACATGCAATACCTAACTCATTGTCAGTAACCCTTCAGATTCCCACAACTGAAATGCATCTTGCTTTTCTGAAAGCATTGTGCTGTTTCCAATGCTGTGTTTCTGTATTGCAGGACGCTTCTGGAGGCTTAGGGCTGTGGAAAATCTGATTTCTGGGTTAAAATAAGAAATCACCAAAGCAAGTGACGTGAAAGCGCGCACATTATTAGACAGGCATGGAAACAGGGAAGGAAAATATTAGCTCACATTTTGAGCCCTGCACAGCAGTTTGCCTGTGATTTCCTTCTCTTTTCTTGTGTACCTGACTCATCTGTAAGTATGAAGTTAATTACTGTCTCTATATGGACAAGCCTTAGATCAATCTCTCTGTTCCAGACCCATCTGCTTGTGTCCAAATGAAATCTCAGCCTGTCTGCCTGGCATTTCCTCTTGATGTGTCATCCCCTAAACCTCAGCTGTTCATCTTTCCACACAACTCTTAGCTGCTAACCAACAACCTCTCCCTCTTTTGGGGCAGCACTGCTGGTCTTCAGGTTGCCCATTTCTTATGTTTTTCCAAGCAGTCTTCCTGCTCATCCTTTGCTTCTTCACATTCAGGCAATCCTCTTTAAGCATCCAGAAAAAGTGATTTCTAATGTTTTGTTCAATTCCCCAAAAGACCCCATTTTGATGGGAGGCCAAAAAATCCTTCAATAAAAAAGAGCAAACTCCTCATAAACACCCAAGATATCCATTACTTGTGCTTGCTTTTCTAAGCTAAGGCTCAGATTATTAAGGCTTTTTCTGAAATCTGCTTGTATTGCTATTTGAGCAAGAAGCTGGCACTTGTAAGAGCAGTGTGATTTGGCATGGAGAACGGTCCTGTGATTTTGACTCTGAATTCACCTACTGTTGTTAGAATAACAATAGATTCAATTCTTCCCCCATAGGACTCTTATGGCAAGAGTCCAATGGCAACAACAGCAAAATCAGAGCGGACAAAACACCAGTCCCTCATCTGAAATCAGTCCTTCAGATCCCTGCCTATGGCTGGGATTTGGCACCCTTCTCTGGCTGGGCAAGGGAGCAGTTAGATGTGTGTTGTGAGCCTCTAAATTTGTATGTTCTTTCCCTTGTATGGGGCTTTGTGGCTAAAGCTACAATTTGCTAAGATCAGTGTTTTCTAATTCATTAATTTGCTTGTGGCTGTTACCATGGTGCTGTTATTTGGCAGGCAGGCAGCACTCCTAACAAGTGCACTGAAGTCAAGCTGGAATTCATTTCTCCTTTCTCCCTCTGTTCCTTGCCCCTGCAGTGGGGACATGTGGAAGGACACAGCCAGGAGGATTTCTTCCAGTGTGATGGGAAGTCACTGAAGATGGAAAAGGGGCACCTGCTCTCATCAAGACATCCTGGGGCAAAGAGGATGATGAACCCTCTCTGCAGTGATGAACTGTGCACAAACAAAACCAATCCTGATGAGCTGTGGTGATGGAGAGGGAAGACACAGCAGAGTTAGCAAGAAACATATCCACAAGGCTTGGCAGGAAAGTATGAGGCTGACCTGGAAAGGGAGAGGTGCTCCAGTAAGTGCTGACCCAGGTGGGAGGCAGGTAAAAACCCTTGCCACTAGAGTGTGTTCATGCAGCTTTCAGGTGGTTCCCTATGGCTCTATGGAAAGGTGACCAGACAACCTGCCTAAAAAACCTTTTTCCTTGCCACTCCCAATGTCAGGGCATTTCCAATGTTATTTTGCTAAAGTGTAGACTAAAATCCTGACATTACCAGTTACAGAACTAAGACGTGATGCTGGGATACCAGCAGAGCTAAGCTACCCACTGGCAAGCACACTGCAACAGGTCTAAATGCTGCAAATGGTGTGTATTATGCCTGGGAGCTGTGACTTTCAGGAGAGACAGCTGTTGTTGTTTCTTGGGTTGGGTTTCAGCCTAATTAGAGCTACCACAGGATAAGTGTGTGTGGATCATGTTTCCAGAGCCACTCTGTTTGTACCTCTATGAGCTGTATGTGTGGTTTCTGTGCCTGATCACAGTGGGCCTGTGGTTGCCCTGAGCCCCAACCAGCAGACAGGGATCTGAAGTTGATTTCATGTCAGGGCCATGTCTATAAACTGTGCTGTAAACCCTGGGGCTGATCCTCAGGACCATGATGGCAACTAGGTGGGAAAACCCTTAGCTACTGCTGTCTCCATTCTGCAGCCTCCTTCATGGGCAAACCTCTTGGGAGGTGGAGATGGGCCAGTGAATGACAATGCTGAAAAACATGTTTACTTTAATGTGCTGCTGAAATGAGGGTTGTGAAATGATGTGATCCTCAGTTAATTCTCTGGGTTCTCCAGTGTCACTCTGTTAGTAATGTGGTCTGTCACCTAGCCAAGGTAATCAGCTCTATGTGCAGGGAGCAAATATGAACCTTGGAAACCCAAGCTCTAAGCAGAGTGCAAGATCACTGGGGAAGGGAGCAATGGGGATATATTGTTTCACTGGACTGCATTACTTCAAATAGCATTGAATATGTTGGCTGATGATGAGAAACATAAAACTTCACGTGGGGCAGCCCCGTGGTCTGCAGTGTTAAGATGGGGCAGAGCAAGCACCTTGCCTTGTTTTCTTTCACGTCTTCAGGACCACTCAAACCCTTGGTTCCTCTTTCAGATTACATTCTGGTATCCCTTTTAAAGTGAGTCTTCTCCAACCCTGTGGTTATTAAAGGACTGCATTGCTGTGTGCAGGAAAACAGGGAGGATCTACTTTCTTCTGCTTTCTGCCCACTATTCCTGAAGGTAGGTTCTTCCAATCCAGCAAGCCAAGTTTCTGCACTGTGGAAGAAGATATCTCACAGCCCCAGGCAGAGCAAGTTCCCTTTCCCTACTGGATTTGATTGGCTTCCTCTATAGGTTTGCTCAAGGTCCAGCAGGAGCAGGACCTGTTGAACAGGGTGTACAGTGCAGTGCAGTGGTTTAAATCCAACAGCCATGGTGCTTGAGAAGATTCCATGTGAAAGCTTTACCAGGATTTTGTCTGAGCTGAAGAATGTGACATTGAAAGGGAGGGCTCATGATGGAGGTCAGGATTATTACAATAATAATTAGGATCACTGGAAGCCCCATGCAAAAGAAATTAATTCACACTATACCAAAGATTGCTTTTTAATCATTTTTAACCATTTTAATTAATGGTTTTGAATTATCAATGATCAGAAATGTACCATAAAGCAAAATGTGTGAATCTGGTCATTGTATAAGTACAACAAATAACTTTCAGTCGTTGGAAGCTGTCAAATTTCCTTAAGATTCAAGTATCCACAGCTTATTTCAGGGAAATGAAGCTTGCAGTTTGACCGGAAGTTTGGTTGTGACTGAGTGACTTAAAGTGATCACGTTTTTAATCACCGAATATTCACACAAGGGAGGCAGTCAATGGTCCTTCCCTGAGATCCTGCATGTCAAGATTCATCTTTGAGCAAATATTCATTTGCCTGTCATTGTTTTAAGCCATATGTGCTTCCTCTGAAGGAGAAGAGGCCAATAATGCTGTGTTTGGCTCCTGCAAGGGTCCAGGAAACTGGAGACTTGGAAACTTGGAGGTGAGTTGCCAGGCTTTTTTCATTGTCTTGGTCATTTGTGACATTGCTTTATCTCCTTCTGTTATTTCCTCTAGTCTCCCTCAATTTCTCTTACATAAAAGCAAAGGAAAAGGATGACAAAGGGCCTCAGCTCAGGTTCTCCATGAGGCAGGTTACGTTAACAGGAGAAACAAAAGAGCTCTGTGCCTTGTTCATCCACTTCAGCTGAAAATAAAACCACACCTATCCTTGGTTTTCAATAGCCACACCTGAAATGACAGCTTTCCATCGTGCCTACTCTGTTTACTGATGCACAGGCAGCAGCAGTGCATGGAGGTCATGTTGCAAACAGACTTTTCCTTGAAACAGATGTTTATCGCACGTCTGCTCAGTTGAGAGATGGAAAATCAGTATTTGAATTGAAGAATGTCTTGTATTTCACATAAGCGTACCCTGCAAAGAGATTCTTCTCTGTACTGCAACAGGTCTGATTATTGCTACTGCAGGCTGCCAATACAATTAAGTGTTAGTGGATGGCTGCCTGCTTGCCAGAATGAAAGAGGAGGACTGTGCTCAGCTTCCATTTTTTTTAGCCCTGTGTTCACAGTGACAGGGATGCTCAGACTGATGTGATGTTTGGAAGAACAAAGTCAGAAGTTGTTAGCAACAGGGCACTATGAACCTGAAACATCTCTCATTTCAAAGGCTTTGGATAAAGGTCTGGTCATGATGTCAGAAACACACGGGTCTTCAGGGAACCAACACAATTTAAAGGACAGGCATTAAACCATGTTTTTAACTATGTGGGACCTGCCTCCCCACTCCATATGTTTAGATCAATATTAGCTCCTCTGCAGTCAATAGAGCTCACTGATGTAAAACTGCTGTGTGCATGTTCTTAATGATTCATAGTTTTGAAGCCTGGCCAGTTCTATAATTCAACCCTCACAAAGGCAAACAGCCTCCTGCCAATCTGCCCTTTTCTTCTCTCATCCTGTTGTTTGTTAGGTGCCTGTAGCCCATTAGCTGGCTTACTATGATATTAATATGTGGCATCATTATTCATAGCCAGATCTGCTGATAAGAAATCGAATGCTCTGGTAAACAACTGACTGTTTTTTTCCATGACATCAACAACAAAGTCAAATGGGATGCTGGAAAAAGGATAATTCCCAGGATCATGCTAAAAGATTACGTAATTACGCAGAGGAGGGGAAAGCTGCTTTCAGAGCACTGATCAGGGATGTTCTGTGTCATTCCCAGCAGACACACACCAGCACATCTTCTGCTCACACTTGAACTGTCCACCTGTAAGAAATGGATGGGAATTCATGGTGTAGTTCTTCAAAATGACTTCTTTCCCAACCTTCCTACCAGATGGCTGATTCATCTCTGGAAGAATCAGGGTCAGACTTCTTTGTGCGAAGAAGGGCACAAGGTTGGCCAACAAGGAAACATGCCTAAGCCCACTGTCTTTCCCTCCATAAAACCAGTGCCTCTGGGTACAGGAGAGCACAAGGGTTAATTTTTAATCCTTCCCTTCCATGCTACTTTTGCAAGTGCTTGCTGCCCCTCGCCATCTAGGAGAGTGGCTTTTGGGGAAGCTCTGTGCGTGTTGAGCAGGCATGTATCTGCACACAGGGATGCTTCTGATGTGCCAGCCATGTTGGCATTGGTAAAATCCCCAGAGTTAATATAGATGTGTTTTACATTATATATATGGTTTACAGTCCTGTGATTCCCCTGGTTTTGTTAGGATTGCTTTGCATTGACATCTGTGTGATACCAACATCTTCCCCTTCCCTTCCCAGTGGCTGGCTGAGTAATAACTGGTTTTGAGGCTGAGATTAGCTGTGATTAGGCAGTTGAAAACCCTGACTAATACTGCAAACACTTGGGCAACACTTATGAAAAAGTAAGTGCCATTTTTAAAGCTTAAAATCGTTTCCAGTCCTTGCTCCTGGATAGCACAATTGCACCTTTTTGTTTCGCTGAAGTACACACAGTAACTTGGTGCAAAGATACTTATAATGAAAGGCCTCTCAAAGATTTCCAGTGATTCATTCCCATTTTATGTTTCAGATTAATAACAATGATTTTCAATAATAGTTCAGAGAGGGTAAGGTCAGACATGGCCCTTACACCATCTCCCACATTTCCTGGGTTATTTCTGGTCTTGCAGGGTTACTGCTGTCTTGAGGCTAGCAGCTTCACTGCAGGATGAAGATTATTTTCTAAGTAAGCCATTTCTTTCTCGGACTGAAACTCTGCCATTCCTCTGATGCCTTTTCCAACTGGTCACTTACCCTTGCTCCTCAAAACATGGGCTTTATTTCTGATCTGAGTTTGTCTCATTTATCTTTGAGTCCTTGGTGCTTTTTTATGTCTTTCTTAGATGAAAGAGCTTGTCACTGCCCTTGGCCTTGCTCTCTGAAAGTAATAACACCAGGTGAACAAATTGCTCAGAAAGCATCCTCTTGATGAGCTTCTGATTAACTACCTGCCTGGAAGGCTTTTTTTATGTGCCTGGCATCATTTTTGATGCCTTTTCCAGTCCCAGGCTTTTCAGCATCTAGACTGCCAACTAGTTCTGTAGCTGGTGTTCATCTTATCCATGTTGCCTGCACAGTTAATACAATCTCCCTTACAGCAGGCCACATAGTTCTTTTCTGTTTAATGTATCTTAAGATCCCTTTCTTTTTAAATCCCTACAGCTAAAGCTTCTTTTGCATTGGTGGGAAACCTGTAGGGCTTATAACTTTTTCAGTGAGTTTCAGGATGTGATTGTCCTGATCTGAAGGTCTATGGTTTCTTTATGTTATGGGAAAAACTGTCTCCATCACCTGGAAGAGATCTTGTGTCTGCAGGTGCCGGCACACAGTGTGTTTGAATGGGTCAGCTCTTTGTGAGTACCTTTCGCCATGATTTTCCTGAAAGATTGGAGCTGTTTTTTAGTGCTGAATTGGAACCTGAACATTGACATTGGCAGCTCTTAACACAGCTTCTCCTTTCTCACAGTCCGGGCAGCCCTAGATCTTTCCCTGCTATCTTTAGCATGAGCTCCAAGTTTTAAAGTGTAGAACATGAAAAAAAAAAAGGAAACTTAAAGACATTAAGGAAAAATCCAGAATCCATTTTTAAGCATTTTATTTTGGTTTTATTCTATATTGATTTCATTGTTTTCTACTCCTCTTTCTTGTCTTCAGTATCAGCAATTGCATCCTTTATCAGAGAACTAGGGAGAGTGTTTAACACTGAATTGTTTTCATGTTGTTGCACTAGAAGAGTGCAACTCCATAGACAGAGACAGGGATTTGATTGTGTCTTTGGGCTAGCATCCTTTTGTCTAGGATGTATCACCTCACACAGAACTGACTTGGAAACTCATTGTCCTCTAGTGACAGACTATATACAGCATTATCCTCACCCTGGCTGTAGCATCACCTTAGGTGGGCATAGATGAGCTTCACTGGATCCAGTATGCTTTTCTTTAAGGAATATATATGTTGTCATTCAACATAAAATTTCTAATTATTAATGATTATATTTCAGTCATTTCACTTGTTGCCTTGAAATCTAGGTTTTCTCCCAAATACATCAGTCTCTGCCCCTTTCTTTTCTCCCTCTTCACTGGGGATGAAGATCTCATTTAAAAGCTAGGATGAAGCATAGATATTTCATTTACTCCTCTAGGATTCCACTGTTTTCTTCAGGAAAACAGAAGCCATTGGCAGTGTTATCTTGCTCCCAGATGTTTCAAGGGTGGTCGATGCAGAAGTGCTATATGAACTCTCAGTCACAAAGAATGACATCATCTCTTCTGTTGGCTTTTCTGTGGTCTGTCAAGTGGGAGGATGAGCCAATACAAGATGACTTCCCTGGGCACGTATGTCCCAGCATTTCTGAGAAGTGTTTGAGCTCCTTGCCTCTGAATCTGCAAAGGCAGAACAAAAGGACAAGTGGCATGCACAGTGCAAGGCTAGTAAAGCTAAGAATAACAGCCATGGGTTGCATGGATTTAGTGTGCAGTGTTGTGGCAATTTGGGTGTGGAAGCTTATCAGCTCTAATAATAACATCAGATTAATTTTTTGCTGGAAGGACGCTTATGCTCTGGAAAAGTCATTATGAAGTCATTGTCTTCTTTTAATTTAATTTAAAATTATCCTCCCTTTTCGAACATCAGCTTCTGCATGCTACGACTGAGATGTTCATCTGGAGCCAGGGGGGAAAGGACCACTAATTATATTAAACATGTGTTTATCTCCACAGCCAGAACAGCAGCAAGAGATGATTGGTTTTAGAGGATTGGTCCTTCTCCTTGCTCTCTGATATCTCTCTATCCTCTCTTTGTTTTCCTTTCAGTTACCACGTGTGCCATCTTTCCTGTTCCCAAAAGGAGGCAGCAGAGGTGGTAAAGTGTGCTGTGCTCATCTCCTGTACTAGGCTCAGCAGTTGCATTTGTAGGTATGGAGGAGTATGAAACACTGGAAGGAACACGTTGGCTTTTCCTTGAACTAAAGCAAAAAAGAGATGTAGTAGTTAAAAGTAGCTCTTGAAATCATGTGGCACCATAAAAGACACCACCTGACAAATACAAAACACATAGGAAGAACTGAAAGATACATTTTCAAGTATGAAATTTTCATTCCTCTTTATCAGAGGACTAAAACCAAGGGAACACTGCAAAATACACAAACCTCTGCCCCCCAAGTACCAAGATGCTTGGACTTGGTAGCAAAAGGCCTCATACTTCCCTTGTGTTAATTATCCCACACTTCCCTTAGGGTGATAGGAAGCATGTCCATAGTCCACTACCGCTATGACACGCCAAACCATCTTCTGAGACATCTCATTTGTATGCTCCAGCCCTGTCTGTCTACTGTGTTATTTATTCCTGTGCCTTTCCCCCTTTAATCTCAGCTTTCAGAAGCTCAATTTTCTCTGGCTATCACTCTGTGTTGTAACGTATCATGAGTCATGCCTCATATACTGAACAATAAAGGATACTGCATGCAAAGAGGATTGTCCCAGCCAGCCTATCTGTAGAAAACATCATGTTTGGAAAGCTGGATCTGCCCCGTTGTGGCAGAGCTGGTTTCAAGTTTGCAATTTTAATGAAGCTGCACCTGAACCTTGTCTTATTTTCTTCTTTTTTAGATTTATTCTCAATTATGTTTTTTTTTTTTTGAGATTTTTTCTCAATCTATGTTTTTACCACATCCTCTGTCTCCTAAACACCAACAGAACAATTATTTTCTGTAATTAGTTAANTTCTTCTTTTTTAGATTTATTCTCAATTATGTTTTTTTTTTTGAGATTTGTTCTCAATCCATGTGGTTACAACAGCTTCAGTGTCCTAAAAACCAGCAGAACAATTCTTCTCTGTAATTAGTATAATATCCATTAAATGACAGGCCAGTGTAGGAACTTCAGCCACAGCTGCTCCGGGTGTTATCAGTCTTCCAGGACTTAGACTGAACAAAGTCATGCAGAAATGATGTTAATCTTGCATTGCCAATGTGACTGAGAGCTTATTAAAAACTCCTCCAATTTCCCCAAGATTGATGGGTTAGATGGATGCTTTAGATCAACCTGCTCCTGTGTGCTCCAGCCAGCAGATGAACAGGGCATGTATGCAAAAAACCCCATAAAAATTATTGCACCAAATACTGAACTTTGATTTGAAGGCATCGGAGATTAATTCAAACTGGCCTTTTATTCAGCAGCAATGAAAACATCATAACTGGATGCTTCGGCATGTGGCACAGGCATCGCTTGTCAGTTCCAGGAGGTGATGCTATTTTATGTCGCCAGCTATCACAAACCCTTGCAAAACTACTTTTTCTTTTGGGAGGGGTGATGAAGGTGAAAGGGAGAGTGATGCCTGGGAGGCTGCTGATTTACCTGGAAGCCACCATTCTAGGACAAAAATCTATTCCAAGGGGTAACATCTGAGAGGCTACAACCTCTGGTGTTTGTGTATCAGGATTCACTAGGAAATGGGCATTTTTGGCACAGAGAAGCTGAAAACTCAGTCCTGGCTGCCTCTGCCCCAATTTAAAGCCTTTGAGTTGTTAGTAACAGCCAGGATATGAATTTTAACTTCTAAATGTATGACTGTCTCTGATACTCAATTCAGTCCCATTTCCTCCTTCTTTCTAAAGAGTAACAATTCATACCCTGATGATGATAAAAGTGAATTTAATTCATTTTTCCTTCTGGAAACCTTTCCCCTCCCCAGGTTTTCTCCAAGCTCAAAGCTTTCTTTGACAGCTGCTGCAATGGCAAACTGGGATCCTGCCTGCCCTGCGGTGTGTTTTCACCACGTCACACTCGAGCTTGGCTGAAAATCCAGATAGGCTCAACAGGGAGGGATGGAAGACCCTGCCAGTAGACACCACAGCACCTGTAGCCCACCGGCATCTTAACAACACCTTAATATATAAGAAGCAGCACCTATTGCCATGTTAAATTTTTCCTAATGCCCTTTTCTTATGGGAATGGCAAGTTGTAGAAATCTGTTGATTTGAGATTTTACTGATGAAATTCAAGCTCCTAATATGCCACAGGGAAATTTTTTTTTTGCATGGGTATGGGACAATGAATTTCTTTATTAGAGAATATATTGAGCTTAACAAAGAGGTAGAAGCAGCCCATCTGTTAGCTGTTGTTCAAAGATAGCACTGGATCAAATTGTATCAAAGGTATAAGGAGAGCTTGTGCAACTCAGTGTTTGCAGCCTTCCAGGATATATCCCTGTGGTGTTACTGGAGCCTAACTGGGAGAGAAACCTGGTCGCAGAGATGCATAATACAATCACTGTCTGGGGCATTCTTCTGTAGCCTCAGAGGTGGCTGAGGTTTGGCTTGCACTGCTTTGTGTAGTACTGACATGGCTAACATAATGAAGAGCAGAGGCACAGCCAGAGGTTTCCAGATGAATAATTTAAGACAATAAAGCCTTTTCTCCATTCATTTACTACTTTCTCTTTTTACCTTATAACTCGTTTTCTACTTTTCCTCTTTGTCAGCCAAGATTCATTACTCAATTTTTCTTAATATCAGCCCAAATCTGTTGCCTATCACCTGCTACCTGCTTCTGAATAAAGAATCTGTTCCTATATTACTCATTTCAATTAATTGCCATGCTTAAATGATCTTTTCCAATCCTCTCTAACCCCAAGGCAACCCTTACCTGCCATCTTAATAGGTGATTAATGACTTTCCATTCTTGGAACCAATGTGAAAGACAAAAGAGAAGTAAGACAACCCAGAAAAGACTCTCCTTCTAACCTTTCTTTCACCTCAATCATGACAAGAAGGGAGACAAGAAGGGTATGAAATGTTTCACTCTTCTTTAAGGAACATCAGATCTGCTGGTGCCCAGTGTTAAGTACCTGAAAAATACTGGAATGAGTGAACACAACTTGAAAAGAAAAGCTCCCCTTTTCTTCTCAAGTCGAGCTGGTGGCAAAAATGGTGCCTGCAGACACCGTTAACACCCTCACTCTTTGAGTAAGGTCTTTATGTTACTCCCCTCAACCTGGGTAAGCCTAATAGCAAGAGCAACACATTTCATGGGTGTGATTTTAGACCTATCCACTTGTAGCCTTGGAGTTAACCTTGACTCAATCAACAGTGGTTTACAAAGCACCAGCTCCTGCCAGAGGTTTGTGTTGTGGTAGCATCTCGGGCTCCAGAGGTACGAGATTCTCAAAGGTGAGCCTTAACTCATCTTGTCCCTTGTTTAATTGATTTCTATAATGGATTTCTATCATCACCTTTGTCCACTTGTTCTTAGTCCTCAGTAGCAAGGATGAACATGAATCCAAGCATCACATGCATACAGTTGTTATGCCATTGCATTTCACTGCAGGGGTTTAAATAGATCCACAAAGTCTTCCCACTTCCCTTCACCTTCTCTAAGGCAAAACCAAGTTTCCTAAGACATCCTGCCTATTTGAGTGCTGATCTGTCATGTCAGACCTTATGCAAGTGTTTGACTGTGATTTAACCCACAACAATGGGTTTTTACATACTCCAAGTCTCCCTGTGCCACTTACACTATGGTGGGAGCTGTCTCCATTACTCAGCACCACTTGAATGTGATCAGGTAACTGTCAGCTGGACCCTCCTTCCTACAACAGCCTCAAACCCATGGTTCATTTGCTTATTTCTCAGCCTGTAGATGAGTCACCATTCATTCCTGTGCAGAGCTGATGATTCTGGTTTGGGAGGAAGGGACCTGTGGTGGGGTACAAGGCTGGAGACCAGTTCTCAGGAAGCAGGAATAGCACATTTACTTTATTTAAGAGGAATTTATGGCCCTGTTTTCTGTTCTTGCTGGGACTTCCACTGTTTAAAGGCAGCCGTGAGTGTGGCTTTGATATTACCTAGAGTGTTTTGAGTTTACTCAAACCAGTTCATTTTATATGGCTGTTTCATCCCGGTATCATGTAAGCTGGTTACCTGGTGTAGCTAATAAAGTAACAAACCCTGAAAGCAACATCTGCCTCATCCTACTCAGGCTTTCAGATGATAATTACATCACCTGCTCTATATCTCATTAGTACTGACAGTTCTTCCTTCCCTTGCTCCCAAGACAGTGGGGGGGCAGGCACTTCCCCATCTGTGTTTGGATTTCCACTAAGCAGGTGCTGAATCTTCATCTTCAGTGGAGAGACTGAGGGGCTGCAACCTTTCATTAGATGATGCTCCACCTACTTGTCAGGTCTTTCCTTGACTGCTCTGAGACCAAAGCCACAGTGATGCTGCTTGAAAGAGGGCATGCCCTTATAAGTGATGCTCTTGTAAGAGGGCAAATCTTAGCTGGCGGTGAGAGTGGTATTATATGCAAAGCCCATGGTGATGCCTGACTGCAAAAATGACTCTAAGCTGAGGATGACCTGGCTGAGCCTGGACATAGAACCACCCTATAGGAGCAAGAGTCAAAAAGACCATTCCTATTGCCTCCACAACCCATGGCTGCACTGGTCTGGTGGGCAGAGGAATTCAGTCACCGAGGCAGCATTGCAGGCAAGAGGCTGCTTTGATGCCTCTGGTCTGCTGCAGACTGTTTCATTAATTGTTAGTGTTAACTGTGACTAGTGTGTTGAATCTATGGGGTGGGGGTGTGTGGGGGGGTGGGTGTTAATTGGAGCAATGAAGCAGGGAGAGTTCTTAAAGAGCTCTTAAACTCCAGAAATTATGGCACCTCCTTCTCAATTAGCAGGTTTTGTGTAATCAGAGTCTAAGGGGTAAGTACAGCACTGCCAGATGAAGAACTGCGTGTCTGCTCCAGTATCTGATCCCTCAGCTTTTGCCTTATGTTGGTTGGGGTTGGGGGGTTAATTGGGGTATGCAGAGGTTTTTACAACCCTTACTAATGTCCCACAAGCCAACATAAAGGGTGCTGGGATTTCGGAGAAATCAAGCTAGAGCATCACTACCTATGAAACCATTATGGTCAAACCTGGGCAGAGCCTGCCTGGACACAGACTGGGAGGTGATGTTTTCTGAGCACCTAGCATTCACCCTCTGCTCCAGTGGTGCTGCTACAGCCAAAGCTTCATAGTGTCTGCATGGAGCATGCTCTAGATGCAGCCATGCCCAGAGTGCCGCCTCTTTTGCTTTGCACAAAATGCATGTAGGTTTGCAGGATACAGATTGTCCCAGTTATAACACCATGGGCAGGCTTGCATGTTCCATTGCACTGCTGGTATTGGTAGGGAGGTACAGCACAGGTTCTTTGAGGTTCTCTGAGGTCTTTCAAGAGCAGAGCCTTACAAGCTGTGCGAAGAATAGCCATGGTCTTGGTGCTCCAGTCTCCAAGAAGAAATCTGTCTCTTCCAGTCTAGACGTGCAGGACCTTTCACCCTTCCTTTCAGTAGGAAATGAAGGGACCAATGAAAATTTATGCCCAGGAATTAAACTGATTTTCTGTTCCTTACATAAGGCACCTGTGAGCTAGTGTCAGGATGTCAGTAAAGCTGATTTGCCTGCTATTTGTACTCATAATTCATATGACAGTAGCCTCTAGAGGCCACAGGACCGTACACATCTCTACAGAAAAACTGCAACAGATGGTTTAGAAGCTGCATGTATAAGATGATGGATAGGAGTAAGTTAATAACGGGCTATTTTTGTATATTTACCATTTTATTTACATAGTAAAATGCTGCAAACTATATAAATACTGAAAAAAGGTGTCTGTTCCACTGTGTTTTTCTAGTCTGTCCCACCACAGTATTAGCTTCCATTTTAACTCCAGTGCCATTAGATGAATGAAGAATGAATTAGAAGAAACTGAGCGCATGGGATCTAGGTACTATTTTTATGGGGTAACCTTCTCTTGACACTATAATAGCCTGGGCTTACTTCTTCCCTGTGCAGCTGACACCTCATTCCTGACAGGACTGAGCTTCAAGTGGCTTAGTTCAGTGGATAGGTGTGCTTAAGTAAGTAATACATCCCACATGGACTGTCAGCTTAGAAAAGCTACTGTCCTGCAGGGGGGAATTTCTCACTGTACCTTGTTAATATCCACAGGAAGCATTGCCTTTGGCAGGAGGAGAAAAGCCAGGGAGGGGAAACCTTTACAAGACTGAGCACAGCTGATTGGGATGTAGGGTGAGTGAAGGAGAGAGCAGGAGAGCTTTGCATTCACTTTGTACTTCTGGAGCCAAAATGTGGAGACAGAGAGTAATAAAGTGAATGGGCTGGAAACAGAAGTTGTTCTCCCATGCTTAGTATGATTCACTCCTTACTTGAGCCTTAGAGATCCAAACTCCTCCCAAAGGGTCAAAGGAAGGCAGCACCTGTTTTTTCCTTCAATCCTTGATACCATAGGGTAGATCCCCCCACTCGCAATGCTGATAGGATGAGGCTCACAGCAGTCCCTTTGCATGAGGGCTTCCAACCAGTTCGTAGAAGATGGCCATGTGGGAAGGCTGCTGAGCCAGGGTCAATGCCAGCCTTGCCTTTTGGGGGCCAGCGTTCTTGACAGCGAACATTTAACAGCGTGGATGCACTGGATGGGCCTAAGAGGTTTTCCCTGGCAGGACAAGGTGTCAGACTCACTCTGTGTGTAAAATAGGAATGGCTGGTGTACTGATGAGAAAGGTGCTGCAGCCTTCCCAGCCATGGCAGGATTGGCAACAGTGGTGGTTTCAGCTTTGTGATGCTCTGTTTTCACCATCTATCTCATTACTGTGAGGCAGCCAGGTCAAAGAGGTAAGATTTACATGTTCTGATGTTTTCAGGCTGCCAATTCGTATGCAGCATGCAGTCCTACCTTCACCTGATGAATGACATGCATTTTGGAGCAGCAAGTATCTTGACTGCACTCAATGTATTGCATATTTGCCTGTAACTCTTGGTTTATGTGTTATATGCTTTGTCTAACACAGGTAAAACTTATCAGGGCTAGATTTCTCTGTATAGTTGTCTGTTTCAGTGCTTATTAGGCACTAATTATGATCCTGTTTAGGTGCTGAGCACTTTAAGATAAGGAAAAGATCAGTCAGACCAGATTTTTAAGGGCCTTTGTCTTGATGATAATGAATATGAGATATACATGTGTATCTATATATGTTTATGTGTTGCCTGCATGTTTGTATATCAAATATGAAATTAATCTGATTGACTTAAACACGGGAAGTTTAGATTGGATCTAAGGAAAAGTTCTTTCCTGTGAGGGTGGTGAGGCACTGGAATGGGTTGGCCAAAGAATTTGTGAATGCTCCATCCCTGGCAGTGTTCAAGGCCAGGTTGGACAGAGCCTTGGGTGCCATGGTTTAGTGTGAGGTGTCCCTGCCATGGCAGGGGGGTTGGAACTGGATGACCTTAAGGTCCTTTCCATCCCTAAATCTATGTCCAAATGACATTAGTTTAAGTAGGTGTTGTACTATGCTCCCTGAGCCACTCAGGAGAGGGATTAACATGCTGACCTGAAGCAACCCTACTATAGTTTTTCTGGGCCTCCTTTGTGAAGACCCTGCCAAATGTTCATTCCCCAGGCACATAACAATGCAAAGACTGGGTTTAAAAATAGCTCTCATGTACCTTTCAGATTTTCAGTGTTGTGATGACATGTATTCCCACTGGGAAACATATTTATTCTCCTTGCTTTGCACATTCTGCATGATAACTTGGGACCACGTGGTTTAGGAAACGTCTCAAATATGAAATTGAAGAATTGTGTTGGTCTGACCTTATTTGTAAAAGAGCAAAGTACAGAAGTAGTGTGCATGGGAATATCATTCACACTCCTCCCTCCTTGTATATGAAACACAACCTGACATCCTTTGTAATCGCTCACTTCCTTTTGGACTTATTTTCACTTCTATTTGATAAGCTATTTGATAAGTGCATCACCAGTGAACAGAAAATCCATACTTCCTTTTCTGCTTTTTATGTATGAAAAAGCAAAGCAATGTGTTGGTGGGTTGGAGTATCTCAGAACGTTGTCCAGGAGAAACATTGTGAAATGTCAGTAGAAAATGAACCACACATAAAGCTATGGCCCTAGGCACAGGGTAAGTGCATGCTTCTGTTCTTGCTTCTTCTTGCTTCTGGTTTTGGAACTTATGGACAACCTATTTTCACAGGCAGGGATATGGTCATGCTAATACTCTTCCTGCTCAAATTCAAATGTCCTTAAATAGGAACAATTCTGTATGATACTTAAGTTGTGTTTGTATTTAAATGCAGAATGTTTTACTTGGGAAGCCACCCTTACCCACCAGCCAGTAAAGGAAATTCTATAGAGGGAAAATGGGGGAAAAAAATACACTTTGTTTCTCATTTCCAACAACCATGACTGGTAACTTCACAGGCACTGTAGAAAGTAGAATACACATGGTAGCCAGGTGTAGCTGTTATAGATATACATGTTACACCTACCTATCCAGTAATTGGGGCTAGGAATTCTTCTGCCTTGAGAGTGATGTTACATCTGCAGAAGTCTACATCTGACCCAGGTGTCCAATGATCCCTTGGTTGTTGATGGGTAGAAATGGGCACTTGTGAGGCACAATCTAGCTCATGCAAAAGCAAAAGTCTTCAGTTGCTCAGGTGAACCATAGCACTGAAGTGCATGTTATTGTCTTTCCTGGGGGAGCATGAGAGCAAATCGATTTACTCACTTAGATGTAGACATTTACAGTTAGATCAGACAAATGACATTATAGATTTTGGCGAGAACATAACATTGACTAGCTTTTTCCAAGACAGCAGCTGACCTCCAGTCCTTGTGGCATTCAAGGATTCATTTCACTGTGGATTTCAATGGGATAAGATTGCTGTGGCTTGCTGCATTTATTCAGTGGCCTTTAGGGAAAGAAAGATCTAATTTAAAGGCTCAATAAGTCAGCCCTGTCTGTGCATATTTAAAATGAATGAGTTAAGTTCATTTTGCAAAGACATCTGTCTAGTGCCAGTTTAGACAGCCTACACAGAAGGTCACGGTCCTTCCAAATCTCCAGTGTCACTGCTGGCTCTATCGGGTTCCTCTGATGGTTCTGGGTGCTATATTTAGTCAATTGAGTATCAGCAAATGATTAGAAGAAAAGGCCTATGAGCAGTGCTAAAGATGCACAATCTTTGTAGAAGCATCTTAGTTTCCCTGGAGCCATGAATCCACAGCTGACTGTGCACTACAGCATCTCTCTCTGAAGGAAGTCAAAATGGCCAAGAGTAGAGAAATGGTAATGATAATGAGCTGAGATGCTGTGTTATTTATGGATGGGAGGAGATGGTGGTGATTCAGGCAGTTCATCCTCAACTTCTGTTGATCCTAGGACTGATGAAAGTATTCTGTACCAGTTTTATGCTGTGATGAGATGTGGAGTGGCTAAAACACGTTCTGATGTGCCACAAACAAATGTTCAAGATGGCCCCACCACAAAACTTCACCCTGAGTCTACACATGGTGCAGACAGTGCAGAAGAGCTACTTCAGAAATGGTTTGCTAAATGTGGCAAATAAATACAAGTGCTGTAGATTGTAAATGGGAATGCTCTGTAGCATCTGATGATGATGGGTTTAGTGAAGGTTCTTGAAAGTGTATAACTGAATATGATACAGTCCAATGCAAAGAAGCCAAGAAACATACACTTCTATTCTCCTTCCAACCATCACATAGCTTTTATTAAGCAGAATATTAAATTAAATCTGAACAGCATTTATCTCCTAAAATTCAATTTTTCTGAGCGCACGTCAGATAAAGTCCATTTTCTGTCTGACTTTAACTGCTTGCTAATGCAGTACCTATGGTGAACTGCATGTGGTAGGAAAAAATGACGGGATACTAGTCTGAATTCAGAGTAAGGCATCCAAAATAAATTCAAGGAAAATTACCTTAATTCAGCAAAGTGCTTTAGCTTTAAGCATGCAAATAGCCAAGGAATCACATGCTTAAAGTAAGACTCATGTATGTGCTTCTTGCTAAATTAGGCATTCTACATATCAAATGGCAGCAATAGCCCAGTAAAAAGACAAAACCCACAAAGATAACCAGGAAAGCTTTGGTTCAGAAGCAATGCTTTCTCAGATGCAATACAGTCCACATAAGGTCTGTTTGTTTTTACTCAGTCACTTTATTATTTATTGCTCAGTATCAAAAGGAATCAAACTGACACTGATTAAAGGCCATTGTGAGTTGTAGATAATATTCATATAATTCTTTCAATAGTATGATGCACATTGTAGGGATAAATTGAAATCATAGAAGACTGAAAGAGGAGGGAATCACAGTATGATGCGATCGTGTAAACAACAGCACATATGTAGAGGTTAATACAGCTTTCCTCTGTCCACGTGACAGGCCTGATCAAAAGTAGCAAATATTTTCATTCTAACAAACCTTGAGTTTTCGTTTTAAATGCGTGAATATTAAAAACCACATCTTTTAAAGCAGAGCAGATTACTACATCTCTCCTGCTTTTCCTCTTGATCTTTAAGGCTTAACAGAATCCTTTGTCCTTGCACAGAGTTTATTGGTTACTTACTTAGGAAAATGAGCGTGTTTGAACTGGAAAAACCCCAAACCCTAACGTTTATAAATTGCTGATATTGCCACAAAAGGTATGAAATCAGATACTTTTGATCAGCCAGGAGGACATCAATTGGTATAGACCAACTACAAGAACTTATGTTATAAGGGACCACATTTCAGCAGTTGCCACCCCTGCAGCTTCCTCCTCTGCAATTAAGTGATACACAAGAGCTCCAAAAGATGTCTCTGAAAGGTCGAAGACCAATCTGCACTGTGAACTTCTGGCTGTGTGTAGAGCTGCACCAGATTTCATAAGGCTTTGTGTAAGATCAGCTACTCAAATAGGGCGACTATTGAGACATGGGTTGTGTACTGCAGATTCAAACTGCCTCGGTACATGGAAGCAGGGTGGATAGCTTGGTTTTAGAAAGAGTGTTATCTTTGCAAAGGGCTACACTAGCCTGGCAGCATATGAATTTCTTCTTGTGGTATCAGGATTTAGGACATCGTTTTGGGGTTAATCTCAGTAAAGACTCATATCCAATCTCAATCTGGTCAAATAAGGCATGAATTCAGGAGGGAGCTTCGGTATAGGACTTAATCTCCATGTCATAATACATGCTAAGCTGTTTAAGTGTGTTTGGTGCAATTACATCCAATTAAATACTTGGAAAATATGTTCCCTGTCTTGAGTTATCATAAGGCCCCTGCTCTACAACAGGATTGGCACTGGCTGACTTGTACAGTTTGGTCAAGATCCACAGGTCCCACAGGGTGCTTCCTGGGTACCAAAAGGCTCATATGCCCAAAGCATGTTTGAAGATGGAGGTTTACATGGACAAAACAGATGGAAAAGGTTTATAGGATGCTCATGGTGGTTCATACCAAGGAGGAATTCATGACAGTGTATTTATTGCTGAATCTGCAAAACTTCTGTTCAGCAAGTGAAGAAGATGCCTTTGGCGTGTGGACACAATACTCAGATAGTGCCTTTCTATTATAAGTTCTGGATTTCAGCAACCATAGACTTCACTTCCATGTGCAGTCTGCCCTTCCCTAGCATCTTCAGTCTTCCGGGGGTAAGTTAATTGTTTTATTTAGGTTTTTTTTTTATAAATAGGATTAATATATAAAATCTTTTAAGTGCAATAAACACAGAAAAATAGAAAACATTTCAAGCCTGTGGCTCTCCCAGCATTTCTGTATCACCAGATCAAGGTGCAGGAAACACAGAAGGATGCTTCTGAGCAGGTTTGCGCATCGGAGGACCAGCTGTTGTGAGCTATGAGAGCAGCCATCACACCCAAACCACGCTGAGAGCTTTTGTTCATATACAGAGGAAACAAAGGACACACAAGTTCGCTACTCTTTCATATGGGGAGATTGCACAGAAAGAGAAAGCTGCCAACTTTCAGGGCACAGTGCATTTCTCGAACTGACATGGTTCACACGGTGGCTCCAAACCACGCTGTTATGGGACTAAACACCAGGATTTAAACTGATCAGTTGATAATGGGACAGAACCGTAGAACCACAGCCACACTTCCCACAAGCATTGGACTGTAGGACGAGGACAGTTTCAAAGGCATTTTCCCCCCTCCCCCCTAAACACACACTTCAAACAAGAAAGCAGCCCAACAGTTTTCTAAGACACAAGAACAGGACATAGGTTTAGTCCTTCAGAACAAACTGTTCTTCTCCATCAGGGTGTAGCAGCCATCTTGCACCAGAAATCAGCCCAGACTCTTCTTTTCCTTACCTTATTCTTGTTAGTATCCAAGGAGCTCTCATTTCCCTATTGATTTCTGACTGTATTTTCTGTCAAACATTCCACTTTTCTTATTTCTCAGTGTTGCTGTGGCAGCCTAAATGTCTTTTTCTTCTCGCAGTTGCAGTTTTCTCACTATTTCCCTGAACATCTGCAAGACAGCCCATCTGGGTTGACACAGTGTGAGATGAGGCAGACAGGCATTGCCGACAAAGGGCTCCTACTGCAGCAAGTGGGTTGTTGAAATCAGATGTTTTCTAAGACGTCTATGGGGACAAAGCCTTTCTTCTTCCCGCTGTATACTTTGATAAAGCCATCGTGTTCCTTTTCAGAAGTCACACAAATCTGAAGGCAAAGAAGGTATGAAAATAAAATAACAAACTCTTTGCTATGATCAAAGCAACAAATTATTCCAGGCTATTTATCAGGTGGCTTAGACTTCCTGCTAGTTATTTCTATAGGTTCTATCCCTTTTGGAGTCCGTCTGCTTTGTAAGAAACTCAAACTCATATATTCAGAGAGTCATCTCTTCCTGACCCCCCCCCCCCCTCTCCCCCCCCCAGACACCCAAC
>NDXB01017079.1:50723-203181 GCA_002631895.1 Agapornis roseicollis
CCCGCCGCCCCCCAAGTGCCACATATGCATAAGAAACATTAAAATCATTAAGCAACTTGTGCTGGATCAAAGATTTTGAACCTTGCATTGTGAAGTCTGCTGCAATGATGTGATTTAGTTCTTTGTGTACAAGAGGAATGGGGTATTTCAGATCAGGAGCTATCTGGCTCCCTCAACAGTTGCTGATGAAAAGTAATTAGAATCCCAGACTGGTTTGGGTTGGAAGGGACCTTAAAACTCCTCCAGCTCCAACCCCTGCCACAGGCAGGGACCCCTTCCACTGAAGCAGCTCGCTCCAAGCCCCTGTGTCCAACCTGGCCTTGAACACTGCCAGGGATGGGGCAGCCACAGCCTCTCTGGGCACCCTGTGCCAGTGCCTCAGCACCCTCATCATCATCACTGAATTGAGACACCAAGTGGGTCATTTGCAGCAGCTGATCTGAATGCAAGCATCTTTACTTCTGCATGTTCAAGGAGCCCAGGTACTTCTCAGATGAGCAGTGGGTTATGTTATTTACTCAGCCCTTGCACCTACAGATGCCTGTTTTGGACACCAAAGTATGTGATCTGAATCCCAGCTCCGTGATTGTGTTTGCATCACACCTACTCCAAAAGGAGGCAGTTGTTGTGAAACCATATGGTCTTTCCAATAGACAAATATTACATGTTGGTAAAGGTTTGCATTTCCTGAAGACCTTTGTCTTCATGGTATTTCTGTATTTTTTCATGGTATTTCATACCTTTGATCTGGTATTTTGTATCTTTCATCTCGGGTATTTCCACCTTAGGGCCCTTTCTGAGACACTTGTGGTAATGGCCAAACCATCTGAAAGCCCAGTGGCACTGGTACTTTAGCCTGGGCACTTGAACACAGAACCACACAGAATAAAGACTTGTTTTCAGACATCTTTACCAAAGGGCTGCATATTTCCTACTGATCAAACAAGGCTGAAAAATAACTAGAAAACTGATGGTCCTTTTGAGACCAGCTCACTGATTTCTCATGATGTCAGTGCCAGGTCTCTAAAGCCCTCTGTCTGGCCTAACACTCACAAAGGCTCTGTCTGTAGTGTTTAGTGTTTAATTGCAATAATTCAGAGGGTATGAAATGAAATAAAAATGACCCAAGAGTATTCCTGCCTAAATCCATTTCAGCATGACTGCTACAGATTGTACAGTGATACCTAAACACCACATCTGAAGTCTGGGCCAGCTTGTCCTCCTGTTGTTACATACACAGCATTTACTTTCAACAGTGATGCTGGCAGAGGAAAATGAAAGGTCATAAGAAGGAAGTGAAGCTGCTTCATATTTGCTGCCTTCAGCACTTAGAAATTCTCAGGTGCATCTTTGTGCCAGCAAACAAATGTTTGGAAAGCAAATGGACTCATTAATTTTCTTACTTAAGCTACCTACTGAACACTAACTGAATTGGATCCCTGTGGCAGAATGACTGAGCACACCAACAGAGCTGACATGCAATGAAATAAGATGATGTATTGTTGTTTGGGCTAAGTCATATGGAAAGCGTGGGAGGTGTGGAATTGATGCTGTTTAGTTTAGGCTGTGTTGTAAAGCAGCTCAGCCCATTTGCGCCTTATTCCCTAGCACAGCAGCTGCTCCCTCTGCAGTCCCATCACCATTTGAAGCACATACACACAGAATGGAGTCTCTGACCTCTGATAGGTGTTGGTCTGTGTCCCTAAGAAAAACTATGGAAACTTCAACAATGACAGAAAAAGCCTGCAAAGAAGCATGAGACTAAGGGTGGCTGAGCATAGCAGAGTATTCAACACTGGGAAAGAGCATCTTGGTTGAAAGATGCTCCTTCTCAGCTGATCCCTGCTGCTGTGTAGGAAAATGGGCCTTTGCAGCCTTTTGTTTCTGGTTAAAAGGAATGCCTGGCTCAATCACTGTGCTTTTTTCCTAACCAAAGGGGTCTGTGAGACCCCTGGTTTCTGCATGAGCCAAAGAATCCCCAGAATAGATCTCCAGAAGGAGATCTGCACTGCCCGCTGCCACCGTGCATTTCTTGCTTAACCCTCTGCTGCTGTGCAGAATGAGATCAGAGTTTTCCCCTGATGTCAGCAGAAAGATTTGTGGTCAAAAAACCAATACTTTGAGCTTTCTGAACACTGGTTTCCTTTATTTTCAGAGTGAAAAAGGATGGCAGATTTGGTCTTTTGTTTAGAAGGGGTTCTTTGGTTCTGTTGCTGGCTTGAGTACTCCTTGATCTATTGGTGGGTGTCCTCTGCTACAGCAATAACTTCATATCTTCAGTGGGCAGGAGGAGTACAAGGCATTCTGTAAGAACTATATATGAATGCATTGATCTGAATTCTCCCAAATTCCAGCAGAAATGCTCCCAAATTCCAACTGAAATTCTCCCACCCTAATACACTAAGCCTTGCATAGGCTGGCAGTCAGAGGGGATGCATGGAGGGCAGAACAAGCTTGCCCACAATATGCCACATTATCCAGGGTTTTGGACTCCACCTGATGGAGCTGTTGCCCTGGTGACAGATGCCAAACTTGATGGCTGTGATAGCACAAGGTGCCACAGCTTGTTTCAGTGCCACACATGATTTCCTGTGTCAGATTGGAAACGACCTGATAAAATGAGAACTGCTCAGGCTGGCATGTCCTGGGGACAAGGCTGCTGGCCTGGCCAGGTAAGGGAGCCACTGAGAAGCCACTCTCCAATAAATCTGGTAGCAACACAAATGGAGATGAACAATTGGGTTTTTTCCCTGCACCCAACTCAACAGGTTAGTGATGGAGTAAGCCCCAGGGTAAGAAATTGCATCTCTGTCTGTTTCTCAGGCATCAGGACTAGCAGAAAGTGGGATCTAATGCTCTATAAAGTCAGTTCTCAATTCTTTCATCTCACTTAAAAAAACCCCAAATCCAAGCCACTAAACCCAAACCATTCAGACCGTGACTGAACTTGTCAGCAACTGCCCTGAGGATTTTGTTACCCAGCAGTCAGCCTGGAGGAGATGAGCAATTAGGAAATGATTCTTTAAGCTGCAGAGTCATTAATGCTCTCCTGTTCTTCTAAGTCCTGTGCTTTGAATTTGGGCTCAAGTGGCAAACTCTCTTTGTCCAGGAGTAAGTTTGAACTTGCTCTAATTTTATGCTGCTATCTTTTGCTTATCTTCTCTCTCCCATGTATTTAAAGCATCTGCCAGCCACAGACTGGTTCTGATCAAGCAGGGATTCTGTTATAATGACAGTGTAGTTGCAAGAGCTGTCCTGGAGCCTGAACACCAGATGAAGTGCCCTGAAAACTCAAGCCTTCTGTTTTTAAGAATGATAGCACAGGATCACTGTGAGCTTCTACATCTGTGCTGAAGTTCTTGCTTATGTGAGCTTTGTGGATGGAAAAGTAAGTAGTTCCATTTTCATACCCATTTGGTCATAGTGAAAACAATGATGACAAGGTTTACATCAGTTGTTTCAATAGCTTTTAGAGAGAGAGCACCAGCTTGTTTTACCTACAGCAGTTACTTAGGGCTTTAAATATGATCAGGGCTGAACTGGATGAATGAATGAGGACACCCCTCCTTGCCCAGCAAGACTGACGTCAATGAAATTAGAGGCAGCAGGAAAAAGACACTTTTCCCTTTAAGCCTTGCCGTGAAGTGCAGCAGTTATAGCTGGGGAGCATGTGAAGAACTCCAACCTTGCCTGCGGCACTGGGTTTGTGCTTTATGTGATTCAGTCCAAATGCATAAGTCACAGTAATGCAACTGATTTTCAAAGGCGGCTGAGTCATGCTCTTAGGAGTTCAGCTTCTTTTAGAGTATCACAGATGAAAGATGTGGGGACATAAAGGAATTCCTGGGCAGTGAGGTGAAAAACCAGGTAGGGACAAAGCATCCAGTTTCATCAGAAGACCTGAGACAGGTGGATTCCCCAGGGCTCTAGACCTTGGCTGGAACCCTGCCTTGTTAAACTGAGCCTCCTGGAGTGGCTGGATCATATCTGCACAGAGCTGATAACACACGTGGCCTCTTGAAATCCATGTGATAGGTGTTGGGGTCAGGAGGGAAGTTTGTCCCTTGGGCTGTGGTGCCAAGGGGACAGCCAGGCTGACAGCTCTGGTTCAGAGGTTGTGGCCACCACCACAGCAGTGGCCTATGGCAGAGTCTGGCTGGGAGATGCTTTCGGTAACAGGTCTAGTTTACATCAGTGACATTTACCATCTCAAAATGGATCTGTTGCATTGACCTTTGTGTAAACTCACAGTACCCATCTAGAGGAGGCAGTTTCTGATTGACAGTCCTGTTACACATGTCGTGGTTTGGGGTAATTTCTATTGCACAAGATGACTTGTGCAATTTAAAATCAATTGTGTTATTTAATCCCAAAAAGCCCAGCTCTAAAGAGGTTTGTATTAGTGTGACTCTGGACATCAGAGGCAGCCGGAGAAGGGCAAGAGTAGCTTGGTTTTAAAGAACCTATTTCCTTTATTTAAGTAGGATGTCATAAAAGGAGTAAATGCAGACATTCAAACAATAAATTATTATGACTACTTTGAATATAAGGATGACCAGAAAACTTTGAGGCATTTTAAGAGACACTTTTCCAAACACTGCTGATATATTCGATGTGGTGGCTTTTTCTTCTGTGAAAAGAGGTCGAATCAGAGCCTGTAGTCATGCAAAGAAGCATTCGTATAATGTGTGCTAATGAATTCGGGTAGGCTAGAACAGAAGTTACAGGCTGGAGGAAACATTATATTTCCAAGTGATGGTACAAGCAATCAGAGTTGGAAATTATGCAGGCAGCGTTGTGTGTGAAACAGCTTAGAAGAGTGGAAAGCCACAGAAATTGGCTGGGTTTGGTCGCCCTGTCAATAATCTTGCTTTATTGAGGTCAGGGCCTACGTCTGCCTCTCTGCCACAGATTCCTGGTTGAGCCCTGTGGTCCCCAGTCAGCTTCTGAAATGGTTTCAGGACCCACAAATCTGTCAGTAAACCCTAAACCCCAGAGGTTGCTGTCTGAAGCACTGCTCCCATTCCTCCCCCAGGCTGGGTTTCACATTTCATAATGAACTTTCCAAGGCATCCTTTGGGAAGACAAGATTGCTCAAGATGGGTGAGCAAATTGCATTGTTTTTCCCTCAGCCCTGTCCTGCAGTATTGGCTATGCCAGGAAGGTCTGCATGAAGATGAAGCTCAAAATGTTATTGCCAGGCCATGAAACTGCCCAGTGATTCTATATGAAGCCTCAGCCACTGAGCTTCAAACTTTGACAGTGTCTCTGCTTGCCTGAAAAGGCTTTTCTTATGGTAGTCCTGTGGCTTTGTTGACGTGAGTGCCTTTTGCCTTAGAAGAATAGATTCTACCTGGCAACATTCATCAAAAGCACAAAAGGGAGAGAGACCTGCAGGGTAAGCCATGGAGAGCATCAAGCAGTACAATCAATCATGGAATCCCAGACTGGTTTGGGTTGGAAGGGACCTTAAAGGTCATCCAGCTCCAACCCCTGCCACAGGCAGGGACCCCTTCCACTGGAGCAGGTTGCTCCAAGCCCCTGTGTCCAACCTGGCCTTGAGCACTGCCAGGGATGGGGCAGCCACAGCTTCTCTGGGCACCCTGTGCCAGCGCCTCAGCACCCTCACAGAGAAGAGCTTCGGCTTAAGAGCTCATCTCAGTCTCCCATCTTTTGGCACGTCATCCTTGCCTCTGGTGTCAGAACGGTTCTGGGCTCTTGTTAGACCTTGCAGAATCTGACTCACTGTATAAAATTAAGACAATTTGCCATCCTACAGTAACAAGAACTTATTAGATCAGTTAATGAGGTTTTCTAGCTAAAGTGAGACTTGACATGAACTGGTAGCAATAAATAAGCTCCCCTTCTTGCTAATCTGGAATAAACCAGCACTATGCACATAGTACTTACACTGAATTCACAGTGCTTTCAACATTGTGCCCAGAGACAGCTAAACTGGGTGGTTATACCTCACAGACATCCCCAAATAGAACAAAACAAACAAGCAAACCAAATTCTGCCAAGCTTTTCCCAGAAATCCCATTCTGATGACTTTTCTTCCCTATTGCATCGCTCTCTGCTTCACAAGGAAAACAATGGGGAAATAAAGGACTAAAAGAGAAGAGAAATGTCTGAAGAAATAAAATCTCACTTTGGAAATATAAAATAATTTTTGGAAGTAAACCCACAAAACCTCTTGATATCAGAATGGTTTTTGCAATCAGAGATTTTCCACAGTGAAGGCAAAGTCGTTCTGTTAAAAACAGAGACAAAAGAGTTGTGCCATTCTGACAGTGATCTCCATCTCACTGCACAGGTTAGGGTCTCCTAAGGGACCTTGTGCTCCTGTCCTTGTCCCACTGCTACATGCTGGTCCTGTGCATACTGCCAGCTATCAAGGGATGTCCAAAACCTGCATAGAGGGACAGCTGGATGTGTCCTTTTGGATGATTTGTGCAAGGGTGGAGTGGGATCTATTGGTTCCCCTCCTTTCCTCTGATATCTCTGCATTTGTCTGCCTGCCCTACTGTTTAACACCAGATATTTCTTTATTCCTCAGAAGCCTCTCTCACATGGAAAAAGCACCTGGCAGTGTTGACATTCAACCTCAGCATTTGCAGGAGTTTGAGATAGAGCTGAATAAATTCACTAAACCAGAGGAAGTAGAAGACAGGCAGGATGTGTTCATCCCTTTCTTTACCTCCTGCCCTACCACAGACAATGCTGCTCCTCTGACAACAAGCTTTCTTGTGAGCCTATTACAAAACAGGAAAAATAGGAAGACCTTGTGTTGAGATGAAGCTGCCAGATCTGCCCACTTGGAGTCTGTGAGTTTGAGAAATGAAGCAAGAAGCTGGGTTCCTACTGTCTGCAGCAGCAGCTACACTAACAAAGAGGCTCTGGTATGTCCACTGATGAGAAGTGGCACATTCCCTCATGCTGGCATGCCATATTCCCACACTATTATTTCCCCAGCTTTGCTCTTGTGTATTGCTTATTCTAGAGTACAAAGGGTGAAAAACCTCTTGTTTTGCATTGGTAACTTTTTTTTCCTCTGTGTGCATGTATATAAACCATCAAAAGAGGTGCTGGCTTAGAAAAAGGAGATATAATCAAGCACTGTTCTTTCTTTCCAGCAGCTTCAGGGCTGCCCCATGTACTATGTGCATGGGGGCAGTTAAAATAGATTCTGGTCACTGTATTGCTGTGCCTTCCTTAAAAAAGATGTGTAAACCCACAAGCTGTTGGCACTTATATGGCTTGCTATGCCACAAGGCAGCAGCAGCAAAGGTATAAATTAACCTCCACCAAAGAAGTGTTCTAGAAGTTCTGTGTGGAGAAATTGATATGACATCAATTGCCAAGGGAAAAGAAATACTTAATAAGGTGGAAGAACATGAGCCTTCACAAGATGCAGTGAGAACAATCCACCTATTTCATCCAGCTGTGCATCTCCTAATTAATGAGCTTACACCAGAAACCTGACTGTCCCTTAATGCAGGTTTTGAGCCATATTCTTTTCTCACTTTACCCCAACAAGTGTTTATAGCAGCATCAGAAGACTTGACACTTGGGTGTTTTAAATGTTAAAAATCACGTTTAAAATCACACCAAAGACAAATCTCACAGTGGTAACAATGGCTTTTGCCTAGTGAACCCTACTGAAAGAGCTGCTGAGAGCATGCCAGGGTGAATGGACCCAGCGAGTCCTCACTGTACATGATGTACTTTAACTCACAGTAGCACTTCTAGGTTAGAACACATTACAGCCTGTAGAGGAGGTGTACAAGTGGTGACACAAGCAATCAATGATTAAACTGCTGAGTGAGAGTGAAATTTAAGATTTACAGGTTGGTTTGGCGCTGTCTTATCTCAGTTCCTCTTGAAGCCAAACCAATGAACTGTGTTCACATGTTTGGATAAGTTGGGATCTGAGGAAGGAGCCACTGTCTTTTAGGTTAGATCTAATAGTGAGTAAAAACCCAAATCATTTATCAAGCACACATGGTCTATCTCTAGAAGACTGCATGTTCTTCAAGCTGTCCCTCTGAAGTCAATAGCAAAGTGCATAAAATGCAAAGTACCTTTATGAATGTCCGGAGTCTGAAAATCTTGGCTATATTAGGCAAGGTGCACACATTTGCACAAGGCCAACATTGCTCTTAACTGGCTGCTAGACACTATTACTGAACAAATAATAAATGCTGTAGTAAAACTGGAGTGAACAGGATCTGCCTATGCTCATCTTGCAAAACAGTGCCTCCAGTCATCAGTCAGACTGGTGGGGATGCTCAAGTCCGGTGGGGATCCAGTGCAGGGGAACTTACCTGGTTCTCTTTCAGAGTTATCTGTCCCTGTTCCTTGCAGCCAATGAATGTCCTGACGCACCTGTAAATCTTCTCATTGTGTTGCACTCTTTGGACAAAGTTAGCAGGAAAAAATCCAGTTCTGTCATCAATTTTCCCCTGTGGAGAAAACATGAAGGCAGAAGAAGGTTGTTAACGTAGGTAGCCTGCATACAAGTTCAGTATTGGAAAGAACATATTTTTCCCTTTTAAAAGGAAACAGGTAAAAACTAATACGCACATACCTTCCACCAGTCTTCATTGGAGTCTTCCAGAAGAGTGATCATATCCCCTGGCCTGTAATTAGAAAAGGAATAGTGGTTAAGATGAGTCTCAATTGTTATGTTGCATCAGCTTCCACAATTGCCTTCTAATAAGAAGGAGGTCTTGGTCAATCTGAACATTCGCTGCAGGTAGACTCAATCATGCATAGCAATGCAGACAGAAAACCTCTGTTTGTTTGGGTTGGATCTTTATTTTGAGACAACATCTGTGAACTGGAATTTTTGCTTCCTGTTTAGTAAGAAACTGTTTAAAATACAGTCCCTATTTGTTACAGGCATTATCTTATTACTTCAAGACATTTCACATTGTTGGGACACACCACTTTATCATCTGTGTTTTCAAGCTGTGACTGCAGAAGGAAGGCAGCAGGAAAATAGTTCTATTTAACTGACAAAGGCAATTAGTCAGCAGGGATATAATTCTGCCCAAGAAAGTCTTTTTGATTTCAATGGGACATATTTACCTTTATAATGTGTGGTGCAGGGTGGTAATTGCTAAGTATCAGCATCCAGCTGACTAGTTCAACAGCAGAGCTAGGAGAATGATTTGGCTGGAAATGCTAATAGCAAAATGTGCTGAGCTGATTGTATGCAGGTAGCTGAACAGTTACTTGACCTTCTTCCCCCACCACAAGCACTTCATCATTAGCATGTTATTATAATAATGCTGCATTGTAGAAAGTAAGTGGCAGCCCATTTCCAAACAGATTAATGCCAGAAAGCTCTGTCTGCTTGATAACAGGGATTTCTTTGATCTTAATAATGGTTGACCCCTAATTATTCAGCTTTCCCTCCATTCCTTATTAGGCTCACTGTTGAGGTATCAGCACAAGAGCTTGCGAATACACCTGGATGGATATGGGTCCAATTTCATGGGCTCTTGCAGAGCACACATAGAAGATGTGGCCCTGTTCAGGATGTAGATGGGTGTGGGTGCAGTAGTGGGCCTCTTTGGTTTACTTTCCAAGTGCAGAAACAGGCATTCCGTCTTCTATCACTGCACAACCTGAACCAGTGTTTTCCAGCTTTCCCAGAGAGGTGCTGTCACCAAGACAACAGGGTTGCTTTTTTTCTCAAGCCCTTCTTGGGAAGCTGTTCCAATGTGTTTGGAATAATTAAATGTTGCTGAGGGGAGAAAGGAAGCTGCTTAAATCAGCACAAGAGCTGGTGAGGGATTCCTAGCTGGAAAATCCTGGTGGAAAAACCAAAGCAACTGAGGACTGAATATTTCCTAGCTGAAAGCCATCTTGCTCCTGAAGTGATGTAAGTGACTTTGAAACTTTTCCTCTATTGTATTACCAGCTTTTTATCCATGAGAACAGTTTTGTAGCTACAAATGGATATGTCTATAAGAAATGCTTAGCATGAATATCAGAATGAAACCTTCCCCATCCAAAGTCATATACAGCCATATGACTCAGTTCACATAAGCCAAAACAACTAACAAATTATTTGTTACCTCATCTCCAAGTCTTCATTTTCTTGTGGTACAAATTTGTACAAGGCAACATAGGTGTTCATTTGTAACGTGCTTTTATAAAATGGTCCCTTTAAGAAAGAAGAGAAAGGCAAATCTCAGTATCTGTCCTGTCCACATGGTTCACTTTGTTAGAGACTAAGAAACCAGGACCTGATCTTCCAAGAAATGAGCCAAAATGATCTTATTCCTTTCACACCTTGGAGGACTATGGTCCAGATACATCGTGAACCACTAAGGCAGCAACTATTTTCCCTTAGAAATAAGACTCTTTGAACCCCAAGATCAAATTCCAAGCTTCCAAAGAACACAAGCAGAAATCTGCACAAGTAGGTCTTTCAGGTGAGATCTTATAAGTGAGTCTGGCTTTTGCTCTCTGTTAATGCATGACTCTTATGAACCCAGTACTGTATCACCCCCATTATATGTTTATTATGCAAGCCTTGTTATGGATGATGTAGGTAGAGCTATACATGCACAGGTCCAAAATCCAGGGTGGGAAAACCACTTAAACAGAAAGCAGCTTGTGCTGGGCTTCCCTCCTGGCTCTCTCTCTCCTCACTTTCTCCACTGGTATTCTGGAGGGGGAAAAAAAGGACCTAAAACAAACCCCAAATGATCTTCCACACCATATCAGTGATCTGTTTCTGGAGGTCTGCTGTAATGACATGGCCTCCACACTGGAGCTTTTATGTTCACAATATCAACTTGTCACAAACAGAACATAAAGGAGTCCATAACAGGTAAACCAAAGAGCCATCCAGTTCTGTATATTGCTTCCAACTGTGGCCGGTAGCTCAGAAATGGTGTAGCAACGTGACAGTCAGATACCAAAACTTCTCCAGAATAGAGCCCCAGCAGACCTACTCGAGGGCCTCAGCTATCTATAAAACCAAGACATTTATATATATATATAATATGTATATATATATATGTGTGTGTGTATATACACACACATATATATATCTCCCATTCCCATTGCATTCTCACAACGTGTATGCCCATACCAGGGAATGTATACTTTTTGGTTCTTCTCCAAAGTGTTCCGTGCCGTTTTCAGAGTATGTAAACACTGCAATAAAGAAAACACACATTAGGGGTAGTTTAAGACTCTTCACCTCAGCAGGATCACTTTCATTGTGTTAATCTGTTTCCNTTATATATATATAATATGTATATATATATATATATGTGTGTGTGTATATACACACACACATATATATCTCCCATTCCCATTGCATTCTCACAACGTGTATGCCCATACCAGGGAATGTATACTTTTTGGTTCTTCTCCAAAGTGTTCCGTGCCGTTTTCAGAGTATGTAAACACTGCAATAAAGAAAACACACATTAGGGGTAGTTTAAGACTCTTCACCTCAGCAGGATCACTTTCATTGTGTTAATCTGTTTCCTTTCCCCCTTAATTTCTCTGATCCCTTGTGCTCTCCTCTGAACCCTTCTACTCCCTCAACAAAACCACATACACCACTGGCATACAGCACAAAATAACCTGTCCTGAAGAATTTCTAATCATAACATTTTGATCAGGTGAATATACACAAGTACAGCTTTGGGAGTAGAACCTAGGTCCCCTGACTGCATTACAAGTTGAAGTCCATCAGCCTCATCCTCTCACTGAATGATGGATTTCCATGTTTAGCACGAGCAGTATTTCTATTCAAAAGCACCTGCAAATGTGTTGCTATATATATATATACGTGTGTGTGTATGTGTGGCAACTTTGAAGCTTTATGAGTGAAATGGTGAGGTTTCTTGAGAGTAGGGAGCTGTGTCTAGACACTGAAAAAGCAGTGCTCTTGTAACAAAGAGAGCTGGAACAGCAGCAATAGCATGCACAAGACCTTGTACAAAGTAATATGCATCCATGAGCACACACAAGCACATATTCTCTGCTAAAATGCAGTCATATTGTAGTCATAAAGCTCAGTATGAAGACAGCATGTGAGCTGGTATCTGCAGCGATTAACCTGAAAATGCCACACGTTGGGCATGTGGTCTGACCACACCTATCTGGAGGGCCTCAATCTGTATCTACAAAGTCCTTTTGTAGAGAGACCTGACCCTGCAAACTGTTAAACTGCCACCAGGACCAGAGAGAAAACCTTAAACACAAAATGAATGTCTTTATCTTCTAGTATAGGGGTGTATGTATACCTGACATCTGTAGAAAGGGATGTAAAATGCTGCTGTTACAAGCTGGCAGTGTTCAAGTCCTACGGCTAATCTGTGATTTTTTTTGTGTATCCAGAGGAAGAGAAGCTAAGGAGACAAACAGAAAAAGTCCCAGTTAATGATGAATTTGGGTAGCCAGGAACATTTTGGACTTGCAGAAAGTCATCGGCCAAAGTAGAAGCACTTCAGCATCATGCTTGGAGTGATTGCTGCTTGGTGACAGAATATAAAGCTGAAAGCTAATGTATTATTGTCCTGGGTTCAGCAGTTGCAGTCAGTTTTTCTTCTCTTTAGCAGCTGTGTTTTGACTTGGCCCGGGAACAAGGCTGATCAGGCCGATGTTTTTAGTTGTTGCTGAGCGATGTTTGCCCTGACCAAGGACTTTGTGAGCCTCATGCTCTGCCGGGGAGAAGGGGGGCCGGGAGAAAGGAGGGACAGAACCCAAACTGACCAAAGAGGTATTCCATACCATAGCACGTCATGCCCAGGAGGTAACTGGGAGTGACCCGGAAGGAGGGGGAACTTCCCGGTCGGGCTCGTTTTCGGCGGGTGGTATCGTACCTTCTTCCCTTGTTTTCTTTGTCATTGTTATTATTGTTGGTGATAGCGATAGTGATTTGTGTTGTACCTTGGTTACTGGACTGTTGTTATCTGACCAGTGGGAGTTCTTCGGCCCATTTTCCCTCCCACTCCTCTGGGAGTGAGGAGGAAAGGGGGTTGGGGGGGCAGGAAGGAGGGGTTGAGTGGGTGAACGTGCTGCCTGGCTGGGTTCAAACTACAACAATTATGTACATTATGAGGCTAATGTACAGCCTCATAAGCTGTAGAGCTGACCTCGAAGGTGGAGAGGGAGCTGAAATATATCCTGGGTTTGTAGGGAAGACATCCCTTAGTTTACTTGAGGGGAAAGTGCTCAAATCCCTGTTGATAACAGATTCATACATGTCACCTGAATCACATTTTGGCTTGTGGGACTTCTGTTACAGATGGCAATTCACTGCAGTGCAGGAGTATAACTGGCTTAGAGGAGGCTGAAGGGCTGGAAATCAGGTATGCCACCTTACAATTGTAAGCTAGCAAGCCTTGCTTCATTTTCTGACTGAACAAGCCTTCCTTTGAAGCTGTTGTCAGAGCAGTCTGCAGGAGTGATTACACGGCCACACGTGCTGGGCTCCTCCACCCTTCTGCAGGCTGTATCTTTTCCATCCTTTCCCTTTCAGGAAAGAGTCCCCAAAGTACCTGTTCCTTATTTGCACAAGACCCTGTTTTAATTAAAAAGGAAAGAAGTGGAATGGAGTTGATTCACCAAGGCATTGCTGTGGCCCTGCCTGCTGAAGGGGCAGGGGGCAGCCGAGGAAAACGGAGTGGTGCATCACCCTGCAATAATATATTCAATGTACTTTCTTAAGTGTTTAATCTCTGTTTAGCTCATGGCCTATGGCTCTTACCAAATGCCATATGGGTGTGTAGAACACTTCCCCGAACAACAAAACCCCATTTATTTTCATGTTTGCTTGCCCTAGCAGCAGCCAACAAAAAAGCAAAGAAGGGATTTTTTCCAGTGGGAGAAAGATGTTGCTATTTCCACCGCTTGGGCAAACAGTGCAGGCACTCTATTAAAATCCTACCGAGGGGAAACTTTTGGAGTGACTGATGCATAATTTATACCCTGAGCCTCGGAAGGATGGATAGTGAAACAGCCAGTGCTGATCAAAGGAATCACTAATGTGCCGCAGAAGTTATTTGGAGGTTTGACACATGCTGAGTTTTTAAACTAATCTCTATGAGTAAGTTTCTTGAATGCCTCTCGGTGCATTCGGTGAATACAGATCTCAGAGGGAAAGGTTTCTTTGGGTGTCAGAAATGGAACTACCAATTGACAGTGGAATGAAAAGTTATCTGGAAACTCGGGATTAAATTAATCTTGGGTGGGCAGGATTAAACAATGTGAAGCAAACTGAATTCTTTAACCAGGTCAGGTCAACTTGCACTTGCAAAATAGAGAACCTGCATGTATTGCTGGGAGAAAGCAGGTAACATAGATGGTGTGTTCACAAAGTGAGAGGGAGGAAATGACTGAACACAGTGAGGAGAAGTGACAGGACCAGGAGGGAAGGGAAGAAATAAGGAGATAGCATAAAATAAGAACGAACGGCTGAAGCTGTCATTTTACCTACATGTATTGCTAGCAGCATCTAAGGAGCACTGGGGATGCTATGAAGAAGAAAGGGATGCTCACAGAGGTTTATTTTGGTAGTGTATGGGATACATGTTAAACCATCAAAGCAACTTCTTTAGCAGCACCTGAGATTTAGCAAAGCAGCCTCCAGGTGCTGCCAGAGAAGTTGCTCTGATGGCTTGGACCTGAAGCTTTGCTGAGTGTCCCAAACCCTTTTGCACTTACTCCTTCCCTCACTGAATTCAAGAACAGTGTCACAAACACCAATTTCATTGACTAAGATTTCACTACTAAGCTCTCTGTGGGTATGATGGTCTTGAAGCCCCATCACACCAATGCTGTAAAAACATTACTCTTGTACTGCAAAGCAGACTAAGAAATTAGGCTATTAATATTACTGAGCACATGCTGTATTTGTACTGAGCTGCAGTTATGATCAGGATTCAGTGTGTTCAATATTTTACAGACATATGGATATTCTATGATTCATTTCCTGTCCCAAAGAGGTTATGGTATACAAAGCCATGTAGAGAAGTCCAACATGTGGAAAAGAAAAAATTGGTTTTGTTCCACTTAGCCAATGTGGAACTGAAGCATGTTAAGTGATTAGTCTACAGCCATGTAAAGATAGGAGATCTTTACATGATAGGAAATGGACCTGAACCTTGGCCAGTGTCAGGTCTGGACACAAAAACTAAAGAAAATGGTGGCTTGGGTTTCATTTGAATGGCAAAAAGCATCCCCCAAATTCTTGAACCAACTTCATCCCCCACTCTACTCCCCTTCTGAAAGCCAGAATACTGCTAAAATATGGACATGACATAATCTGAAATAGGTTGTATGCAGGCCTATACATCTGACGATGCTCTCCTGGCCTGGCAACACTCACCGCTGTTGCTGCGCTTCCTGCTTATGTCAAGGGTGCCTGCAGAGCTACCGCCTTCCTCAGGAACTTCTGCCAGGTCGGCTGTCTGCAAGGACAGAAGAGCAAGTGAGATGGGATGAGCCAGAAGTGGGTGCTGAGGTGACAGAAGACCGCAGAAGAGCCTCTGGGGAGTGCAGTCAGTCATTGGGTGTTATCAGAGCAGAGCAAGTCAGCCTGATGGGATTACAGAAAACATTGTACCTGGTGATGCACGACACAGAGCTACTTCACAGGGAGCAGTGAAAGCCCAGAAAGAACTCCAGACCAAATTGACAGCCTTGAGCACAAAAGATTTCTGCAGTTTAAAGTGACATGAAAATTAAGGAGCAAAGGGTTATGTTAAACTATGTGCTTCTCTGTATAAACCATAATGAGCCTAGGAGGATTTGCAGATCCTGCAGGTATACTAAATAGCTGTCTACCAAGAAGACTGGACATTAATTGAGATTAGTGACTATTAACTTACAAACCCTGAATCCATTATTCAGTAAAATAACTGTGATGTACTGATTTTAGTTCTGTTAACATGCTGTGAAAGAAGGAGCTGGAGTGTGATGGAGTTGGTGAAGTCAGTCTTTAAATATCTGCCCTCAGGTTATTTTTAAAGTCATCTGGTTGGTATGGTTAGGGAAAAATGAAACCCAAGTGGTGTTGTTAGACTTACGATGATTTCTCATTTGTACCATATTAATGTCAATCATGGTTAGGGACCCATTGTTCTAGAGTGTAGGAAAACATGGGATGATATAATCTCAAGCCTCAGAAGTGCCTCTGCATAAGGCACTGGATTCCTTGGTTGAATAGTCAGCTTCCCCATCTATAGCCTGACAGGAACCAGGAGCTGCTCCAAACAGCTCTGTCTGAATCTGACCTTATGGAACTGCAGTTTCTGAACTTTCCACACGTGACTTCTTTTGGGTAAAACATCTTTGATAACTCTAAAAAACCCAAATGCTAAACTTGAGTCAGGTGCTCTCTCTAATCTGAAAAACTGAACCCTGATGTGCTCCTAAGCTTTGCTTGTTTCTTGTTAACAGGATTGCAAGACACAAGGAAGGATGTACCTTCAGTTTTCCATGACACTTTGCAATTGTACTGTACACAAAGGCTCTGTCCATTGCTTTGCAGGCTTTTGCCTTCTTACAGGAAGAGAAGCCAGATGAGGAACACTCACTGCTTTTGTTTGGGGAGCACAAGATCTGAGCTGCTTTGGAGATTTTGATGGGGTTTTACCAGTGTTGACGACAAGTAAAACCAGGCTGGTTTAGAAAGTACTATGTCAATTTTATTTTCCCTATCTAGTACACTCCCAGCTACTCCTCCATCCAAAGATGCTAACGAACGAAGAGGTTAAAAGCAGATTTGTGCCTTAGGTATCCTGTGGTTGTGTTGCTTCCCTGCTATTTTAAGAGCCTTTCACTTTACTGCTCTGCTCTGCCTTGCTTTTAGACTCAGCCTTTTGGAGCAGGTCATGTTTCTCTTGCATCTTGCACAAATGGGTCACCCCAGATGAGAAGGCGCTGCAATAGCAATGGGTGCAATATGCAATAGCATGGAGACAGTGTAGAGCTTACCTAGAGAATGGTAGTTGCTGGGTTAAGAAGGGAAACTGGCTTCGATGAAACAGCAAGTGCCAGCTATTTTCCAGCTCATTGCTATGGCATGTTCCTTATTCTTCACAGACTATCTTCATAATTGCATGATTGCTGATAATTAGCTTCATATTTTGTTGGGTGCTACTGCATATGGGTTGTTCAGTGACTGTCTCTTCAGTACATACCTCATTCAAAACCTCCTGAAGTAACCTCAGTTACCTTTAATGCTTTTACAGTCAAGAGCTCTATGACAAATGCTCTAATAGAAATGACAGAGGTACAAAGCTGCTTTTGAGAGGAGCTGAGCTACGAAAAGCTAACAAGAACTGGAATCACGTTTACATCACCTCGAGTGACTTTCTGTATAAATGTGGGTTGCAGCAGCACAGTTTGAAGGAAGCAGTAGGTAGTAAATCTGGAGCATATGGCCACTTTCCTTTATGGGAAATGCAGAATCTGGGCTGAAAAAACACAGTGGGTGCATCCACACTGCTCACTCATGTTAAAAATACCGTGGCTAGTTCTCTACTCTGCCTAGAGTCATGAACTGCAGTCCTGGAAGCTTTATGGCTGTAGAGACAAGGCTTGCTGCAAAGCCTCTAAGCTGCTGTGAGCCTCACATCACTGCTTCTGCTTGGAGAGGAGTGAAGCAACACAGAAGTGAGGACAACTGGGAAAAGAACTTAGTACCTATGTATTATTAACTGCACATGTGCTCTGTTGCATTTTTACTTCTGCTCTAAGAGCTCTGTGGCCGCTGCTCAATGCCTGTTCCTGGGTCACACATTGCAGGTGTAAAGATCTATCACTTGGATCAGGCTTGTCTGCCCCTGGTTGTCTCAATCCACAAGCTTGCACTGGCACAAGCTATGGTTTCACACATCTGTTTATTCAGTTCTCTGATGTTTCCTGTTTTCTGTATGCTGACATGTGTTATATTCTCCCTCAGCCTCAATACCCTGGAGAAATCCCCAGAATGAACTTGCATTCCTCATTCTCCACCCACACCCCACCTAGATGTGATCAGCTCCCTAGGGCAAGCTGACGCAGCAGTCGTGATTTCCACGCTTGAGTTGTCATTCATAATTGAACAGAACAATTTGTGGATTCAGAAAGCAATAATTACATTTGTAGAACTCCTTTCTTCAAAGCAAATTAAATACCTGAAAGAAATGCAACCACAGCGCGGGAGGTGGTTGTGTTACTTTGGGCTTTAAAGAAGAATTGCAATTACAAAACCTCTGTTAAGGCACAAACAAGGGTGGATAGAGGACATGTTTAATCACTTCCTTGCAGATTTCACTTAGTTCTTGTTTAAATTTGCCTGGTTTCTTTCCCATCTGACACAAATGGATGTCTGTTTAGTGGCCACCTATACCACCTAATGTTACAATTCAGTGAGCATACATTGAAGTGCCAGGGAGATGTTGTACCAAACATGAACAGATATTAACACAACTTCAAATTAAACATAGAAGTGTTTGCTCCGAGGCCTGGAGACCAAGTGTCATTATGTGTCTGTGCCTGGTGGTTTTTATTCTGAGGTGAGTGTGGGGCACTTTGTCAGATAATGCGGGTTTGAGTTTTAGCTATGACAATCACCTTTAGCCTCCAGTGTATTCAGGGGTGATTTTGCTGTTCCTTCTTTTTGGTGGGGGGACCAGTGGAAAGGATCTCTATGGAAAAATAGAAGAGCCTCAAGCATAGGCTTAAGTGCCTGTTTATGAGATGAAAGGGTATCAAAGAATCTTTCAACACCATGAGTGAGCTCCTGATCTCGTGGATTCCAATAGTGCTGAAATAACCATTTCTGTAAGAAAGAAATTGGTTATTGTTACTGTTGAGCTAAGTAGGGATTTAGCAAAAGCAGGGCTAAAGGAACTATTGTTTCCCTTGTTCTCCTTCTCCAGTTTTCTGCCATGATCTTTTATGATAGGAGAAGGTGAATGACAAAGATCAATATGAAGGTGAAAATCTCTCTGTGTGGACAGAACAAGCTGTATACACCTGCCTGGAGTCTGGATTTGGAGAGGAATTCAGATCTGTGAGGCTGAGTCTATACTGAGCAGGAGTGAAAGTACCAGTCTGCTTCCTTGTCACAGTGGCTTAGTTTTGTCTGGGTTTGTATTGTGGAGCTTTGGTCTTTTAAATTTAGGCTCTGAAGACTCCAGCCCATTGCCATCACTTGTATGAAGGGTAAATGCCCACTGTCAACCACAGGCAGTATGCACCTACTCCAGCATGACGGTTAAATATCTCTGTTGCTCTTTCACACAGATATACATAATCAAAAGGACACAATTCCCTTTTCCAATCTGACAAAATAAGATTTTTATTTAATTTGTATTTTCCCCTTTTTCTCAGGAGTCATCTCAATGATATTTCAAACTTGAGTTTGCAAAAGTAACGTGTTTTCTGGTCTCATTTTGAAAGCTCAGCATGAGATTAGTGGTTTACAGTTTGAAATCCAGGTTTTGTGAGCTCTGATACAAGCTCCTGTGGGTGAATATCTGTTGCTCCTCCAGAAACAAAATGGAACAAAGATGTGGGATACTCACAGAATTCCTGTTTGGAGAATCAGACCCACTTCCAGAGCTGCCCTTCTTGGTTTTCTGGGCTAAGGAGGTCCCAAAGCGGAGAGTTTCATACACAGGATCAACCTTGTTTCCACAGGCTGCAACAGAAGGAGCAAATAATGGATCAACCCCCTTGGAGATATTTCTGGTCATGTTCCTGCTCCACCTGGAGAAATACCTGCCTCTACCAGCATGCTGGGGTGTATGCTTGGACATGAGCTGACAGATTATCCTGATACAAAGTGTTAGATAACCTGGTGGAATTGGCTTTTGCTAGCGATTTCCTGCTTCTCCCATAAAAATCATCCTCCCTTCATACAGATTCTTCAGGTCCTGGCCATTGCCTTGTCTCTCTTCACCTGCTATCCCCCTTCGCTAATCACCATGATGCTGCCTACACTGAGATAAAGAACACAAAGTACCAGTGACTCCAGTCCATGTTTGCTGCCTGTTCCCACCACTGACCACTTGGATTGCTCTCAACAATAGATACTTTAAGGGAAAAGACCTATATAGTGCCTGAGCATCCTTTTGGTATGGGTGGGCCAGCTTCTTTATCCATCTGTGTTCAGTGCCCTACTTGGCTTATGTGGATAAACAGGATGGCCTGGATCTTTCTTGAAAGATGCTGACATCCTCACTGTGGGGCCATGAGGTCTGGAGGCAGGAATGAGTAAGTACCTGCTGTTGGGAATGTGGTCCAAGTTGCTCAGCCTAGGAGTAATAGGAAGGAGACCACTCACTCCCACTCTATATGTCTGTTCAGTTCTCATTGCCACTGTCCCTCATAGCTGCCTCTAAAAGTTGTTTGCCATGACAGAGAAATGGACATCTTCAATTAACACAAGCAAATTCACTTCAAATCCTTTTCTCCATACATAATAGTCCTCAGCCTGCTTTGTGGTACAAGGCAGCAGCAGCACATTGCATATGTAGCACTGTGTAGAAGGAAGGAAATTTTGGCCAATATACTGAGAAAACCCATGGGATTTGGAACTTTGATAAGAGCAAAGCACACTGCAGTTTTAGCCAGAATTTGCTCAAAACATTTCTATTATTTCTGGCAAAAATGACAACATTTTTGAGAAAGAAACTGAGATGAAATCCATTTAATTCTTTAATTTAAACCCCCTTGGTTTTAAACTGAAAACAGCAAAGCAAATGTCCTCAGAGACCTAACTGTAACCTGGCTGCCTGGTTCTGGCTTTCATGTTTTGTACTGCCCGCCCTGCCTGGTCAGGGAATTAGGGGGGAGAAATATTTCCTCAAATCAGCTCAACTTCTCCATTTCAGAATGTTCCTTTTCAGGAGTCTGGTATCACAGTGAGTGCAATCTGGTCTCTGCAATGCTCAGGCAGTCTGTAGACATGGTTACTGAGGGAAAAACATGAGGAAAGTAAGAAGTGTGGAGGGAATCAGACATGACCTGAGCAATGTCCCTCCAAAGACAGACCAGTGGTTTGAATGCCTTCCGCTGTTGTGATCTCTCTGTCTTTTATTTGGTTCTTCCCAGCTCAGGCCTTCACCAGTGTTTCCTTCCTTTCAAGTTCCAACCATGATCTCAGTTAGTGATTAATCTAAATAGGGTGATTGCTAAGAGGTTGTATGTATGGGGGGGGGAGGGAGGTTGAGTGAAACACACAATGAACACACCCTCTCCTCTTCCAGCTTTGTATCTTTGCAGTGGTCCTTTCCTGAGATGGCAGAAGGACATCTAGTCACCGAAAGGAGCTGGAAGGCTGCTGAGGGTAAATACCACGGCTGGAAGTCTGCCGCTGCTGCTGCAGAGCACTGCCCAAAGGAGACTGAACGGAAAAGCAATCAAAACCTACCAATAGGCATCACTTCTTTGATGCAGCCAAACTGTTCATGAATGAGCAGTGGTGAGCTGTAGTACCGGCGGAATCCCTTTGGCTGGAGGGAGAGAAAGCAAAGACAAGTGAAGTGCACTGCTCCCATGATCCAGGCAGTAAAAATACCCTCAGCTCCTGTGCTAACGGGGTGGTGAGGCTGGAAATGTGCCTCCTGTTGTTGACTCACCATGGGGTTTAGAGATCAGGGATTAATTAGATTTATCCCCTGGAAAAGACCAGTTTCCCTTAGTTATGTGGAAGGAGGGGCTCACTTTCAGCTCCCCTTTTTCTTTGTCTTACACAGCAGCAGCACTAATCAGCTGCAGCAGAGGTGCTCAATCATTACAGGTTCTGGGAAGCTTCCCTTCTCCCTTTCTCTTTATGCAATGTGAATTCACATTGTTTTGCATTTGCTAAACATGTGACTACCCTTCCCCGCCCTAACACCAAATCCTCATGTTCCTATGTAGGCACTATGAAACCCAAGGAATTTAGAGCCTTTCTATGGATTTTTCTGAGGTTTGTGGCTGACTGACTGCAGCTTCCACTGCCTTTTTGTCTTGTAAGGACAAAAAACTTCCCAAGTTGTCACCAGATATCCCCTCGGTGCCCTTTTGTAGAGAAGTGCGCTGTAGCAACTCAAGCTATACTATTAAAGACCACAATATGGCAAATAGCTGTGCCCTATACCACTCGTAAAACAATTCTTAGAAGGCTGACCGTTTCCTGTTACCTCTCTGTTTAGTATCTCAGCTAACAAATACCTCAGGCAAAGGCTGAGGGCCCCAGTGAAGGTGCTAACATCTAAGGCATTGGAAAGAATCTTCCAGGTAATAGGGATTCACAAATGGTCTCTCAGATTTGTAATCTCCACAGGCTGCAGAACTTGCATTCACAGTGAGAAGTGGAAAAGCCTCATGGAGCTGTGCATATCTGCTGTATCCTATGCTCAGTATACATCAAAAATGAAAGGCAACTAGTTCTTTTGCTAATGAGCTGCAATATAGATTAAGAAGGAATGAGGAGACCGATACATTTGGTTTCTTAGAGTAATAAATTCCAAATCCATGGTTTGCCCCCAAACTAGATTCAGGTATAACATGAGCTCAGAAAAATCCAGTAGCTTTGCTGGATGGCTTCCTGATGTAAATTCAGCCTCTGCTTTTTGCTGCTGGAAACTAATGACCACAAATAAGTAATGTGATTTCATATTTGACTTGTTCAGAGCTTGCAATGGCACCATTCGGCTCTTCACAGACCAACTTCCTATATCAGAATGCCTCACACTAGGGCTATGATTATGGCTTAAATGCATAAAGATTTGCCTCACATGTATGAACAACAACTGCTTTTACTGAATACTCTTGGAGAGAAAAGATCTTTCCATTGAAAGGGAGGCTTCCTGCCTTCTGAAGGCAATGCTTGCATTTATTTTTTATTATTTAACACAATGAAACTGCTTGGTTTAGCTCATATTTGTCTCCGGTGCCTTCAGGTTGCAGCAAACCTGAGAACATGTGAAATGTGAATACGTCTATTCACTTTTGATATTATAAATGGTCATTTTTCCAAGTCCTTTTCCCAAAAGAACTGTATTCCCATAAGAGCCATCAAGTTGGATTAGAATTGTCTCACACACAATATCCTGCCTTTGCCAATAATGAGAAGTTCTACTCAGAAGGTGAGCCAGGCATGGGTCCATAGGGGAGGAAGTCTCCTCCCAGCCTCTCCTAATGAGAGACTGATTCAAACTCTGCAGTGTCCCATAGTGAAATAGCCTTTGGTTTTCTTTTTAAAATGAATTTTAGGTTTTCGTCAAGTCCTAACAGTGGAAAAAACAATAAAACATCAATTGTAGGATTTTTCATTATACTCTGTTGGAGTGTTTTCACTGATTTCTAGCATTCATTGTGAGATGTACACTATACACAGCACAGTTCAAACCAAGGGAATTAATTCTGTTATTTAGCTAAATGTGGATTATGGAACTGCATTTTCACATCCACAAACAGACCAGATTTGTGATTCATTTTGATGCAGGTTTATAAGTAACAGCAATTGCCCAAATTGATGCTAAGGTGACCAACCTGGCTTTCCTTCTCTCTCTTCAGTGAAGTGACCTGGTGTCAGTCCTGTTCACACACCAGCTGGGAGGTCAGGCACACAGGGTCAGTAGTGCTTCCCACTGCACTTACCAGCTTGCCCATGCAGCGCTGCTGTCCAATGCTGTCTGCACACTTGTGGTGGATGCTCATCTTACAAGCCTTGCAGCGCAGTCCGTGCTTAGCGGTTGTCCCTGTGAAATGCAGGGAAATGATTTATTCAGACAAAATCCATAGTTTCCATGCATTTAACAACTGACCTGAAAGAACTGACTGGGAGGTCACTTTAGTGCTTTTATTGGAGGGCGCCGCACTTGCTTTTCTTAATATACATTTATACACACATTTTCTTTACAGCCTGTTTTAGGCATTTCTCCCCCAGGCTCTTTCCTAGGCTATTGCTGCCTTTACATATATATATCAGATGATGCTCCGTTTTATGAGAGTCTTATCTGTGATGTCTCTACCTCATAAACACCAAGCAAAATCCCTTTGCTGTTTTGAAAGGGCTTAACATGAGAGCTGTGCATGGCTGAGGGAGCACCTGAAGAAACACCCAGGTCCTGGAGCTGCCCTGAGGATCCAGCCCATCAGTGAAGGACCAGGTTTTGTGGGTAAGAGGTAGCTCCAGGGGTGTGTGAGGGGGCTAAACCAACCCCCTTACCATCACTCACACATTCACCCAGGGATTGCTGCTCTCACCATCCTGGACCAGTGCTCAAAGGCTGCAGAAAGGGCTCCTTGCTTGTCCCTGTGTAATATCATGGGTCCGACCTTGCTCTGATTCACTGGCAGTGGAAAAGACCAGCATCACAGGTAAGGTGGCTCCAGGAGAAATTCTGCCACACAGAAGCAGGCTTCTCCCACTTGGACAATGGTAGTTCTGCACTATCTTCAACATGGACATACTCTTAAATGATAGAGCCAAGTCTGTCTGCTTCCAGGCAGGAACAGTCATTTGTATTCATGCACCCTTAAGACTTCCTAAGCTATGCAGAAGCAGTTAAACTGCAACAACTCCTTTATCCCTGCAGGACTGTATAAATGCAATGAGTAACCAACATGTCAGTTCATTATCATCTACTGCGAGAGTAAGGAACAGGGTAGTAAAAAACCTCTAAAAAACCCTTGACATCTTACTTAACCCACCCTCATTAGTCAGGCATGATAGGAATGTTAGAGGGATGCTGCATCAGAAAGCCCTCGTGTAGCTCTTGCTTACTTAAGTAGTCAACGCCACGTACATGCTGCTTGCTTTGTTTAGTGAAACCCTGTGTCTGAAAGAAGCACTTCAGGGAAAGTCTCATCAAGGTGCTGACAAAACCCAAGCCTTGACAGGACTGCTTTCAGTCATATTGGTCCCTGAGGTGGCTACTTTCAAGCCAGATAAAGCCAAGCTGGAGGAGCTGGGGCAGGTAGCAGTGAGCAAAGCTCAGATGTTTCACTTGCAGGACAGGGAGGTGACATCCTCCCCTCCTTCCTGCTGAGACTGCTGGAGAGATGGGGAATGGATGTGCTTGAGTGGGGGATGCACCCCAGGGACTAGCACAGAGTGAGGTCACTGCCTGCTCCCAGCTTGTTGCCTGCCTGGTCCCTCTCAGCCCGTTCTTGGCATGTGCAAACACCTAGCCTCATTCCTGGGGGCTTTTTTCCTAGTAAACACAGGATTTACTACAAGAACACATCCCTGTGGGTTTTGGTGGGGTTGTTTTCTGTGTGACTGCACTTGGATTACCGTGCTGGTTTTCAGTCAGTTTCTTTTCAGTAACACATGCTCAAACCAATATTGATGGCTGTGGCTTTGTGCTTTGGTGACGGGTGTTGAAATGCTGAATCACCTTTCCTGATGGACAACAACTGACACAGTGAGAGAGCAGGGCTTCCGTCACAGCTTTTTTAGTTATAATTATAAGGTGGAATGAAAAAAAGAAGTAAATGGCATCAGGCTTTGCCTACACAACATGTATTTAGTGTCAGTGCTTAGACTGGGTCATGCTGGTCTGTACCAACATTACTCTTACCTGCTTTACTAAGTTACTCCTGGGGCCCACCTGAAAAGAGATTCACAGACCTTTCTACTGGCTGTATTACACTCTTCCAGCCATTTCAGTGTTCACATTACAAGTTGTGTATTCATGCTCATGTGTTATAACCATGTGATCACAGAAGACACATATCTGTCAATATAAACGTGCATCCAAATGATGTGTGAAATGAATGCAAAGTGTCCATTCTGCTTTCAAAAACCAAGACCCAGCTTCTCCAGAGCAGAAACCTGTGATCATGTGAAAATCACTAACACCATAAATTACAAAAATAGCAGCACTCTATTTCTATTGCTGGATGTCATTTGTTACCAGTGGGCAGGTAAGCAGGGCCTTCAAAGAGGGGAAAAGTATTTCAGCTGCACTCCTGAGCTTACAAGAAGTCTTTGTAAATCAAAATGAAATTGCCTATAACTACAAAAAGCTTCAATCTTTAATTTATTGTCATTTCTAACTACTTGATTTACTGTGGGATTAGTCAGCTTGGAAATAATTTGCATCTATCTCCCTGTTTCCCACTGAGCAATAACTAAAGGGCTTAAAGAAGAAGCATTTATTCTGTATTTACACTTAACTACCATATCCCAAAGCTCTGAAAATGGCATTTCTACAAGACAGATTTCCATTTTTCTCCAGGATAATTCTTTCTTCTTCAATTTCTGATCTCAATCACACTAAATCAAACCTCCTCAGGGAACCATAGCTAAGCTATTTCAAAACTGCATACCAGAGATTAGACAACTACATATTGGCAATGCATCAGACCCAAAAGTTCCTGAGATTCAGAACTGAGGCACAGCCACAGCCCACATTGCAAAGAACAGATCCATGTTCTGTATAGGTGTAAATGAGACCAGGGTTTGACCTGCTGCATCAGCTTTCATCCTCCCATGTAAGCAAGGTTTTTGACTTGGCAGTTGCCTGAATGGGGCTGGTTTTGGAAGGCATCCTGGTAGTTTGAAATAGGGGAAAAAGCTGACAGAACAGTGTTTCAGAGCATGCAAATGAGGAATTTTCATGGCAGGATACCTGGCTAGCTCTTAAATAAACTTAAAAATGAGGTTCTCCTACAGCCAATTTCTTCAGATACCAGCTAATGCATCCAGACACTCGGCCCTGGAAGGACACAGTGTTTTGAGAAGCAGGTCATGTTTAATAATGCCTCGCTAGAAATACTCTATGACTGGGTCAGCTCCCATTTGAAGAGCTAAACCAGTAGCTAGATTTTCCAGGGCAGCCATGGAAAATTGAATCTTCAACTGTTCTGTTAATCTGACCTCAAATTCCACCAAAAGGGCACACTGCATCACTTTGGTAAAGCTAAAGCTTCCTTTGGAGAAAGCCTAAATGGAAACAGAACACCTCAATATAGGTGGATGGAAAGATCTAGAGGCAGAAAGAGAGGAGACAGGGCAGAACTGAAACCTAAGTTTTTATGTCTATTTTTCCTATAATTTAGTAATCACGCTGCATTTCAGGAAAGTGACATTTATCCTAAGGAATGCAAATAAGAATTACATTTGTCACACACACACAAAGTGAGCCTTTATCATCCTCTTGGCCAGCATGGCTATGGCTGCACCACAGTTGGCTGCTTTCTGCCCGTTTCAAGACTCAACATAAGATTAATAGCTAGAGCTGGATAACAAGCCCTACAGCCTGGAGAAATGTGAGAGAACACTGCAAGTGTTGGTAAAAACATGACATTATGCTGCCTGCATACAGATAATTATATTATATTAAAGTGGGAAAAAGTAAAAGAGAGGATGAAATGATTCCGGTCTGTAAAAGAGAGAAAGGAGAAGGGAAAGGGACACAGAGAGAGACTGTCACCTCCAGCTAATCCAGCTATGACCCAACAACTATTTTTTAGCGTTCCAGCTAAGAGGAACATGCCAGTCAGAAATTGTTTTGATTTAAAACTTACATAAATAAATGCATTTAAAATTACATATTTTCCATAGAACTTCAACTTCTGCTGTGGGAGGCTGATAAAAATAATGAGTGCCTTGCCCCTTTCTCCCCAAGCACATTTGCAATTGTCACCAGAAAGCTGTTTCCATGCCAGAACTGATGGGAAAAGGAGAATTTTAAGCAAGCTGGGGCCAGTATTGTAGCAGGGAAGGGTTTTGGATGTCACCTTGGAAGGGGAAAGAGAAGTCCCTGAAATGGCACTGGTGCCCTTGTAGTCACCTCCAAGCCTGTGCACAACCTCCCTTCCCAACCCCTTCTTCATTTTAATTGATTGGTTTTGCACAAAATCTCTGATGCTCAAAGGGAGATTGGTTTTAAAAACTCCTTTATGGCTATTTCCTGCCCCTAGAGCTGGGGGTAGACTAGAGAATGGCACTTCCTTTGCAGGACCATCCACCCCTTTCAAGTTAACACTCTCAAGCCTCATTCCCCCACATCATTAGCTTTGTAAGGATGAGCTGGGCATCTTTCTGCTTGACCTCTTTGGCCTTCAGCCTCCTGCCACCTTGAGAATTGCCCCCTTCCTCTGCCCTAATACCTGGCATCCTTCTTCTTTTTCTTAATGGATGCTGGGACCCCATTACCTTTCCCAGCTGACGTTGTGGAGAGGACAGAGGCTCAGATCCTCAGCTAGTCATCAGCAGAACTATAAATCAAAGCCTGAACCCAGATTTCCCGAGCCACCCTAGATAGCTGACAGTCAATGCTGGAAGTCATTGCCATCTAATGCCAGACTGATAATGCAAGCTGCTGGACACACAGTGGCTGGGTGTGCTGACTGATACACAAATATTCACCTCACATGAAATTACCAGTACTATTAGCAACCCACCCATTGTGCTTTCCACTGCTAAATACAGGACTGAGAGAATTGCTTGAATAAGTAATAAAAAGATGACATAATAATTTTGTGGTCTGCTCTGTGTTGTTCCTAAATGGCCCTCAGATAAATGTATTATGGCAGCTCTTGCCATTGTCATTTTGATGATTCTAAAGGATCAATTTTTTGTTTTTAAGAGATGAGACTGCACGTCATGGATACCTTCTCTTTTGGCCCAACTAGGTGGTCATTTGAACACTATGGCAAAGGCACTCTATGCATGAACAACTGATGTGTAGGATGACAAAGTTCAAAGCACACTGAGAAAACTAGGCAAAAATCTTATTTATAAAGGCTTCTTTTTCACGAATAATGGCAGCATGGGATTGACTTCAAAGGGGTTACTCTTTAGTGAGAGATGTTTTTGTATTGGCCTCCTTTTTTTTCTACAGTCAATTCTGTGAGTTCAAAGCTTGCAGAGTTGTGGGTAGGTTAAAGCAGTAGCTCCTTGGGATGGGGATACATTGTACAGAGACATACAACAACACATGGGAACTACAGCAGGAACTCCCTCATTTGGGACCAAGCTGCCAGGTCTGGACCTGACCCTCTGACTGGTGGAGTGGCCCATTCCCCTGAGTCCACCTTGTGCCAGTCTAAACCAAATGGGGTGTGGGGAGAAGCTGGGACGTCTCTATTTCTGTTCTGTTGGACAGGACTTGATACCCAGCCACGGTACCTCTCCTGCCAAATGGATAAATGTTAGATTACATGTCACTAAGAGGTGTGGGTCTGTGAGTGCCTACCCCACCCAATTTCCCCATAACAATATCCAATGTTTCAACAGCAAAAAAAGTTGCCTTGCCTGTAGGCAGGCTACAAAACAGCGCATAAAATTAGAACTGACTTCCTAGTGACATAGTTTTCTTTAGAAACGACATGCTGAGAAAAAACTGAGGCAGTAATAGGCAGGTTTTTCTTCAAGGCTGTTACAGAGAAGAAAAATATCCCTACTAAAATAAAGTACTAACTTCATGGCTTTTAATCATACATAGCAGCAAGAGGAAATGCCTTTATTACTCTTGCAAATCAACTCTGTAGCTCCTTGACAAAGAACTTCCAATGGTGCCAGACCTTTTATTATGTGGTTCAAGAATGAGACTTACTTAAAATGCAAATAAGCTTTTCCTGTCTTTGAGTGCAAAAGCAATTCCCATTCTTGATGTCTGGTGATCAGAAGAAGAAAAAATTGTCTACAAGAGGTTTTTTGGCAATGCACTTTTCACATATTCAGCAGCTTTGCTATAAATGCCTGTCCCTGAAAGGAAATATCCACCTCCATACTTCTTAAATTATCATCTCAGGTCTTTGATCATCTAAATGTTAATTAAGATGCTGGAACGCCATGATAAGTAAACTAACATCTAGATATTATTGAAAGAAACAGCCCCAGTCCTCTAAAAACCAAACAAGATAAATCATATCTAACCTTCTTTGCTCTAAACACACCCTGATATCTCAATGCCTACTTCTCTAGGCAGCTTTCTAGACTGCTGAGCCTGTGTTTCTAGACCTTTGCACTGTGTTGCATTGCTGAAAAGGAAAATAGCTCAAAGAAGATAAGCATATGCTTATCCTTGCTCCCATGATTGCCTATGGGAGGTGATGGTGAACTTTCCCAGAGATGATGGTAGTACCATGGCTGAACTGGACATGGAGAAATTAAACCTGCTGTCATGTCCCAGAGGTGGACAAGCAGAGACCAGTGGCTGATCTTGTCCTCAGTAATGTCAGTAAACACAGTGTATTCAGTAACTTTTCTTAAGGAGAAGATGAAGAAACTCAGATTTCAAACAAGATCTCCATGTTGGCAGGCTCAGGTGATTTGTACCTTTGCTCTTACATGTGTTGGAATGAAAAGCTATCCAGTTGCAGCTTTTTTTGGTGTGTGTTTTGAGATGCTTTGAAAAACCAATTGAATTTTGTAGGGCCATTTATATGTGCTGATCCTTCAAGGACATTGGACCATTAAGGAAAAGCTGGAAAACAAAACCAAACCCAGTATCTGACCGAAAGCCAGGCTGCAAAATGAAGAGAGGCTTGCTGAAAATGTGGGAGAAGACACGTAGAACAAAAGAAGAGTCTATCCTCAAGGATGGGATTTAATATCCTCTCTGATCTGCTAATGGATTTTTAACATTGCCTGTTGCTCACACAGCTCCATAATCAATAGGCTTGAAATGAGAGGCTGCTATTGCTATATGAGAGACACTATGAGAGTGCCAGAAGATTATCACAATTAATTAGGACTATAAAAGGTTTACTTAAAAACCCCAACCCTGCTATGTGAAGCGTCAGCTGCTCTGTGGTTTTCTGCTGTTTCAAACTTATTGAGGTTTTTGGTTCTTCCCTTACATAGCAAAAAACGCTGCCTCAACAGCACAACCTGTGCGAGTGGCAGCATCATTTGCTCTCACTAGAGATGATTCAGGGCACCACTGTGAGTAACTGGGCAGTTGTACCAGCTTGGTGGGATCAGTTTTCAGGGAGTTATTTTCACAGTTAGTCACCATGTGTTGCTTCTTTACATAATCTTACAATCACATTCTGTAACCGTGGTTTCGCTTTAGTTTCTCTTTCCACAGTGATTTTGAAAAGAAGTGAAATTGTAAATGTGAAAAAAACATTCAAATGAAACCTTTGAGCCATTTTAAAAGTTTTTGGGTTTTTTTTTTTTCTTTTCCAAAAATAGTTACTGATTTCAGTGAAATCCCACAAGCTGGGCAGAAACCCACTGTTGTTTGCTATGATCATCTGCTCAAAGAGGCAATCGCAGCTTACAACCTGAGAGAATTTAGTACTTGACACATAGCAGCACTGGTCTAAAGCACACCTACAAGTACACTTCTGCATGGCATCAATTATTGTTTAAATGAATAAGAAAATCTTCTGTCAAATGGCTGTACAGAAGTTTCTCCAGTTCAGCAATGCAGAAAGAGTATTATGTGCTTGGGGGTAAAGCTAAAAGTTCGTCACTTTAGAGAAGACTGCTGAAGTTGCATTTACGTGCATTCATATTACCTAAGCAGAAAGAGCATGCAACATTCCATGTAAGCCAGAAGGATCATTGCTTTCTGAGACATCAGTCTATATTAAGGACAGCGACAAGCAGCCGTGGGTAGGTATTTTACTCTACACAATGACAATGCTCTATTTCTTGCAAAAGCATTTCTGCTAATTGCCTTATTTTATGGCTTCTGCAACTCATAGTAAGGTGAAGCTGCCAGTAATTTCCCTTCTAGATGATGCTTTTATCAGCTACGTGGCAATGCAATTATCCACATAACAGTGATACTCTGGTAGACAAAGACTCTTAAGTAGAAAAATAATGTTATGACTATAAGGTCAGCTTCAAAGAAGATGCATTTAATTCACTTATCTGAAAACACCCGATGTCCCATATGAGCTCAGGAAAAGTTCAGAGCAGGACATTAAAGAAAGAAATCTTACACTCTGCTTCATCCCTAGGTCTTTAAGAAACCTTAAGCTTACCATTATGTTCCTCATTTGGGCTGATCTCAGAAGAAATTGCCACTACTGGATAAGGTCTATGGTATTTTTCAATGTAGTTTCTGGTCAAAAAGCATCTTGGCTAGCACCACGTTAAAATACCGCTTGTAGAAGTGCTGGGAACTATTACTGTTTTCCATCCAGTTAGGCAGCAAATGTTGGTCAAGATCTTTAATGTCTCTTTTCACTGAAGATTAACTGCAGCTTCACATTAATAGCAATTTCCACCCAATGACAGTGAGCTTGCAAATGATCTGGTTACAAATGTGAAACTTGCTTGATGCTGTTCAAGGACAAATTAGAATTTAAAACACATTTCCACCCCCTTTTTAAAATACATCTCCACACGCTTTTCTCAGCTAAGCAGTTGTTGATTATCCCATTTACTGATAACATTCTTGCCTCCTCTCAGAGGAGGAAGCCCTCCCAAAGGATAAACAGACTAAATATTTGCTTTTCAGTATTTGCTTTAAAGTCTGTTTAACTCTTTATTACCAAAGAACAATACTAATTTAATGCCGGGATGCTGGGTGACCCTCACTTTACAAATGCGGGGCTGCATGAATTGAATACTTTTTGTCATGCTTAATAAACATGTTGATGGAGCACACCTATACTGCATGTACCGTATGTACTTTTACCTCTTCCCATCTGTTTATCCCCACTTTATGTATTTCAATAGACAAACCATCCGCTTTCTGGAAATTACGCAGAGTCCTGATGACATTATCTGTACCTGACCAGTTTACAAGTAACAATTAACTGCATACAGTACAGTTTGGTTACTGCAGTTCTTAACTTCCTATTTCCAAAAGGCTTTTTAGCTCTTCTTACAGGGCTCCTCCCTAAAGTGCGACAATCTATGCTTATGGAGAGTTATTAACTCAAGAAAGAAATCATAGGACAAACTGGGTTCAATTTCAAGCAAATATATATATTAATATTATTATCTTGCATCAATGTTTTGCAGATGTGTGCTAAAATATGTAATGCTTTTGCTTGCCTTAAACCCTAGCACAGCAGGTCAGAGAGGACTGAAATCATTCTCACTCACATGGATTCTTAAAAGTGCTACAAGATTTAGGTGTCCATCAAGTGGAGCAAGAAATGGAGTCTCCTAAATCCAGGTGTAGATTTACTGGAGAGAAGGATAAGAAAGAGACAGGGACTCCAGGTCATGTGTTATTAAACCTATGGGATGGCTCCTGGTACCAGTCACTGAGTCATTGACAAGGTTACAAAACTGCCCCTTTTCCTTACAATCACAACCAAAGGAATCTTTTGAAAACCTCGCTCTGTAGAGAAATCCTTTGTCCTCTTACATTAATAATACACAACATTCACACTATATTGTACTGTAGGGGTCTATCTTCCATAAAATAGAACTGGGAAGGCTCAATTGTGACTGCACAAACCCATTAGAGAGGCAGAAACAAAGCCTCCTCCTCAAGCTGCTCCAGGGGCATCTCCTCCTCACTGGCAGCTCTTTGCCCTTCTCTATAGAGGACAACTCTCATGCTGATGCAGTGGCAACACAAATCTTTTGCCACAGGGTCATGCAGGCTGGGAGACACAGAGAGACGGAGTGGAGGCAAGGCTGAAATAAAGTTATTTTACCTTTATCCTCCAAGAGAAGTCTCAGTAAATAAAAATGCCTTTTTTATATTTATATTTGCTAAGAGTCCTCCAAACTACTTGGAAACAGAGCTTCAGCTACTGTCATGCTTCCCAGGTGTCCTTTTACTTTGTCTAACTGTCAAGCAGGGGTGATCAACGTGTTTACTAGACCCTCGTCTACCTGGATAATGCCAAAGAAAGGTAGGTGTGGATCAAAGCAGAATGCCTGCTTCATGGAGCGAGGCAGCAAGCTGAAAAAAGTCAAAAATATTCTTTCTGAGGGAGCTGATCAGACTGGAGGCAGAAAGCACTGTGTCACAGTTCCTGTGAAATTTTGCTAAATTTAATAAGCATCCACATAAATTACAGTTACATAAACACTTCCTCAAACTACAGAGTTTTGCCATTACTTATTAGTCGCAGCTACTGATAGTCTAAGAGAAGAGGTTCAGATGTAGTGACTAAGGAAAATAGGAGATCATAGCTCCAATTGAGATCTCTCTCTCATTCATTCCTGCATTTGAAAAGCTGGGCCAGTTTATCAACTTTGATCCTAGCTTCATGGAGGATGTTGCATTACAGCCCTGGTGATGAAAATGGCTGACTGTTCTAGCAACCACAGGAACACAGTGAAATAAAGGAATAAAGACTGCATCTAAATGATGTGGCCAGAGAGAATGGCCACATGGCACTTTGCTGGTGACTAAACCAGGACAGTGGCAGGAGCCAGTCAATACTAAAGGGATATCACAATTTCACTGCTTAAGCACTGCTCATGAGTAGACAGGAAGTAAACTGTGTTAGAGGTTTATTATTGGTATTACTTCTTTACAAACTGCTTTGTTTTCTACATGTTTCTCTGACTGGAACCTAGTTACTTCCCTGAGAAGGCAGGTACTGACTTCTTTACCTCCAGAGCTGCAAAGGTCTGAAGAATCAGCATCCAGACCAGAAACTCTATTGCCCAGAGACCATCTATGGATGAGTTTATCTCAGGTACATAAGCTAGTGATAGTATGATTCAGAAGAACCTGGGTTTGACTATTACTGGACATTCCAGACCACAATCTTGTTGGGTCTTTCTGAAAGTTTGTGGGCCTCTAGCATGTCTTTCCAGGCAAAGGTACTGCATCAGGTGTCACTAATAAAGGTGGTTGGTGAAAATTCTGCATCCAAGTTAAGGTTAAGCGTGGAAGGAAACTGCTAAATATGCTTTTGAAGCACCAGTGTTGTTATAAATAAGCATCTATTTCGTTAAAGTTAAACCTTTAAAGCTGTGTTTTAAAGTCAGCTATTTTTAAAAGCAATGGGGCTTATTTTTTGCTACACTACTTATATCTGACTTAGATGGGAATACATTAATTGCATGTAATATGCTTGGAATGTGTGGAAAAGAACATTTTTTCCATGTGAGTCAGCACAGGAAATGAACTGCAAATGAGTAAAATGTTGAGAAGTCTACAGATGGAGTTTTTTTAAATACACAATGTTTTTCAAGAGTAGAGCACTGGCATCATGTTTTCCTCAAGAGTATCACAGAGACAAACGATGACACACCAGAGACTGAAGAAGAGCAAGAACTTGCTTCTGATCAGCATAGTTTAAGACTCTAACCTGACACAACATGAACAGTTTCTATCTTTGCCGGTGCCAGGCAGTTTTGCTTACCCTTATGGGCATTGCCAAAGCTTGCCACATTCCTGCTGAACACAGAAAATGGTAGGCAACACTGATGTGAAGGGTTAACTGATGTACAGAGGGGTTAGGGTTAAGCCACTAGCTTAATAATGTTACTGCTTACTTGTGCTTACTCAACAAATGCGTGCTCAACACTTATCATGCTTGCCAGAACCAGATGGGAGGACCAAGGCTATTGATAAGAGGAAGGAACAGTAACTCCTGCTCTCTGGACCCCTAAACTGAGTGAAATGAGCTTTGGGGTTTGGACAGTAACTAAATCACCAGGGAACATGAGCAACGACTAGAGAGGAAAAGCTCGGAGAAGACTCATTTATTTCATCTTGAGACCCTTGCCCATGACCACCAAGAGACACTACACAAGCAAGGACCTTTTACCTCATTATAATATGAAGTGGGAGTAGGTCAGGAATATGTATACGAGTGTTACATAACCTCATGAATATGTAATAGTTTAGAGAATAAATATGAAGGAGAACAACACTGAGGTGCTCACACTTTTGGAGGAGTGATCCCCCATGTGTCTTAGTGCTGAATAAAGCATACCTACTTTACAACTTAAACAACTTGTGGAGTTTACCCGCATATCAACACAAAGCAAACTCAAAGGGGTTTGATTTTCTTTTCAGTGATGTAAAATAAGCAAGCCAATGTCTTCTAAATAATGATCTACTGATACATTCCACAAGATACTTTCATTTTCAACCTTTTCCCTTGTGGGGGTTATTAAAATAGTGATAAATATTAGTAGTAAGAACAGCAAATAAATGGGTGTCTAAGAGTCTTACTGTGAAGAATGTTCATGGGTCTATACAGTTAGGAAAAGATGCAGCCTACCATGGAGCTGAAACCTCAGTCCTAAACCAACCAATGCTTGGAGCTCACAGCAACAGAACAGTGAGGGGCAGGAAGGAGGAGGGTCTGCTCCAGCATACTGTTGTAATTTGCTCTGAAATTAAGAGAATTATCACTGCTGACTTCAGTATTAGAACTGACAATTGTATTGGAGTATTTGATGCTGCAAGAAGGCTCCATTAATGTAAAATGGATCCGCTATACACTCCTCAGAGATTCTCCTGGATCTGAAGTTTTATCCCTTATGTCACTTGGCGGAAAACTACTGCTTCTATGTCGGATTCTCCTATTTACTGAGGTGGAACCTTACCCAGTCTAGTACAGTCAGTAGGAACACTTCAGCTCCTGTCCTTAACGTGAGGTATGAAGCACACTTGTAATACTGCCTTTCCTTTTTTAAACTCAAACCAATAGAGTTTCTTTTGAGTATGCTGCATTGCACTTTGGGATGCATGAAAAGCATTTAATGAGTAAATCTGCATTACACTGATCCTAGTAAATATCTTCCTTGGAAATCGATTACATGTACTTGGCCATTATCTGATGACTCTACTTCTGTCAAATGAACACGTGTTGCATCCCAAAGGCAACATTTGGCTCTTAGTGCCTAACAATCAAGGAGAGATGATGCACATATTTCTTGTAGGAAGATAATGTGTCACATCCCTTTGCTTTAATTTTGCCTTGAAAAGAGCAGCCCAAGGAGCCTGCTGCCTCTGCTCCCAGTGTTCTGCTCACTCTGAAGCTACAGACAGATTCTGCCACACCAGTGAGGCTGAAGTATGTACTGCACATTCGTGCTATGCACAGTTCATCATGCTGCCCTGTACCAAACAGAGCTTCTCAGTTCATAGATCAGAAAGCCATTTAAGGTGAACCTGAAACAACCTTGGTGACAAAACCGAAACCATCTAAAGTCAAGCTGGGATTTTCCTGGACTCTTTCCCCCAGTCTTCAAAACACTTATCTGTCTTCGCCTTTATTCTCATCAATAAGGAATTTAAAGCCATAGACTCATGACTCTCCAATGTCATGAAAAATGCAAATAGAGAGAACAAAGAGGTTCCATGTTGCAAGTTCAAATTCAGAGTCCCTGCACAGAAGTGTACCTGTTTCAGTCTGTCTTTGGGAGCAGGCTGGACATGAGTTCCTGGGAATTTGCCTGGTTCACTCCTCCATCAGCTGCAAAAGCTGTATGGATTAACTGAGCTGCAAACAGTAACATCCAGATTTCCCATGCTCCTTAAAATACAATACAGCAAAACCAGGCATGACTGCAATAAGGACCAAAAGGGCAGAATTACAGGAAGAAAGAAGATGGCTATTTAGAACCAGGGCATCTAGGCTCTAAAGCATTATAAAGTAAAACTCTCATCATCTTTTCTGCTGCACCTTCTGGCAAAGATGAGCTGGAGGAGGTAAAAGCAATTCACCTGACTCAGCCTGCCAGCAGATAAACCAGGCTGCATTAGCTTCCTCAGCGACTATAAAAGGTTTCTTTCTCTAACGAAGTAGCTATGTTACAGAACAGAAAAGGGAAGTCCTCAGAGGACAGAAAAGAAGAGAGTAAGTTCAGAAGGCAGGTGGGGTTAAAACTGATATTTTGAAACTCAAAGCTATGCTTCAGGACTTTCCTATCCCAGATTGCCCAGCAAAGGAGAAAGGCACGGGTGTTTATGAGCTAGTGTTACTCTCTCTGAAGTTTGCTGCCAGCATTAATCCATCTTGAGCAGCAGTGTTTTGGAACAGTATTGCTGAGTCGTGCAGATCTGTGATGATACTGATCTCCATACAACATCATGGAAAGCTGCCAGGAATGCAATGGACTTATATTTGCAGCATGTATTTGTGAAACTAAGCCTTGATGAAACGTCCATCCATGTTACAGAAGACAAGTTCTGGGCCTGCTTCCACAAAGAGGTATTTCAGCTAACTGCCTGTATTCTATCTTCCAGACTTCCTTTCAGTACCTGCTGTATGAACTTCCCTGATATTGATGCTTTACTCCTTCTCCATTTGACTTGTTCTCTCACTTAAACTAGAAAAAAGCTTAAAAGACTGGAAAACAGCACCAAAAATCTGTGATCAAAACTTCACTGTTTCCCTGGATTCAGTACAGCTGTAGTACAGGAGGATGAAATCAAGCCTTGTGTTTAATCCTTCACTTCATGGAGGCAGGATTGTCTTGCATGAGCTTTAGTGTTCTGCAGACATGCACACAAGTGGGGTACACTGAGAACCCTTATGTGGAAAAGGAGGTACCATTCTCTGAAGAAGGTTGAGCAGTCCTACCAGCATCTTTCAAGAACTCATCATACTGTTATCTGAAGGGCAGTGATTTCCACGCCAAAGGACATGAGTTTCTTACAGTAAGCTAGACAAACTACAGACAATAGTTTGTGCTCAAAGACCTGTACTACTTCTACATAAAGCTAGTGTTTTACTCCTTATCCTGTGTAAAAACCTGGACACAGTATGTCACTTGCTTTCACATCGGTACACTGCCACTGAATTCATTCCAGATCTACTGGACTGGGACAACTAGATAAGTAGCACAAAGACCAAGTTATGTGTACATAACACACTAGCCAAAACAACATGATTTTCTAGGATCAGACTTCTAAAGAGCAACTCCTGCAGCTTCCCACCATGGTGACTGGGCACATTCTACACCTCCAGCCACCAGGCACCACTTCTTTCCTGACCTTTCCTTGCACAGCCCCATAGATAATCTGCAGCATCTTCAAGCATCTTACCTTACAAGCAGGGCTCATTATAGTCTTGAACACTGCCAGGGATGGGGCAGCCACAGCTTCTCTGGGCATTCTGTGCCAGAGCCTCAGCACCTTCACAGGGAAGAATTCCTTCCTAAGAGCAAATCCCAATCTCCCCTCTGCCAGTTTAAAGCCATTTCTCCTTGTCCTGTCCACAGGCCCTTGTCCAAAGCCCTTCTCCAGGTTTCTTGTCAGCCCTTTATATATTGGAATACTGTTTAAGGTCTACCCTGAGACCTGTGGTCACCACAGGTGAATGTAATTTGGAGGCAACGCAGGGTGTGAGGGCAGACACAGGTTGCAAGAGAGTTAGAATTACTGCTGTGCAAAAGAATTAGGATAGCATACACAAATTTACAAGACGTATTTCTGCTGTTTCAAGTGTAACATACAACAATATTTGTGCTTGGTGCTCAGTATGACCTGAATGAGAGAGGAATTTGACTCCAGGTAAAACCCTCACCTGTAATTTGTGATAACATTACATGTCTACAAGGCAGAGATCTGTCAGCAGATATAGAACTTGTATTAACCAGTGCAGATGTGACAGAAGTCTGGGTCCTTTCGGCATGAATATTCTCAAGCAGACACCAGGGCTCACATAAGTTATGGAAAGGTCACCCTGTGATCCCTAGCACAGATTTAACACTGACTGCTCCTTACCGACAATCATGTGGTTGCAGACATCGCAGAAGGTGGGCTTTTTGAAGATGTGCTCCTGGAGGATGTGAGCCTTGTTGTTTTCTGCCAGCTGCTGGACTCTGGTGGGAGAGGATGCCTGGCTCTCGGAGCTGGGGAGCTGCCCGGTGCTTGTGCTCACCTCTGGCATCAGGTCCACTTGCAGCTTCACATCGCTATTAGTCCTCTGGAAGAAATTGTCCGCGCTTTTACTCCGCAAGCTTTTGGTCTTGAAGGAAAGCGATCGCTTCAGTTTCTGCAGCTGCAACAGAGAAACCAGTAACAATCACAGCCCTTCCCCTCTCCAACAGCAGGACAAGGCTCGTGAGTTTGGGATGTGCTGCAGGCAAGTGAATCTGGGAGCCACTGGCAGACCCTGAACCACCTGAACAATAAAACTGACTTTAGAATTTCACCAGCAAATTCAGAGCAAAGAAAACACATCCCAAAGAGAGAATAAACCACTCTACACATGCTTTCTGATAGACAATAAAGCCCTGATGAATGCTTCTATTGGGCTTTCCTTTCAGGTATGAGAGCAAAGAGGTACTGCAGAGTTGCACACATTGGATAATATATACTTATAACACCTGAGGAGTGTTATTCAACCTTGCATGGTCCTTAAGCAGCCTGTAAAGCCATTTCAGGAAGCCCTGTTAAAGAAACCCCAGTACAAGAGGAATGAATTCAGTAATGATATTTGATACACTTGTATTTCTTGACTTTGGCAGAAACAGAGATTTCATGCAGTTTGACAGAAATTCTTGTTTTCTTTTAGTTCTTTTAAAATGAAAGAAGGCTAAAGAACAGTAACAGTATCATTAACTAGCTAACTGATGGTTAATGCATTAATTAATACCAGTTAACACACATTCACATATATTCTTGTGTATATATATGTGAACATATATATGTATATATACATGTATTGTGCCTTCATTGTCAGACTATTGAGGCCTGCAATAAGGCATTATAAACTTTAATTTGTTAACTCACACTCTTTACCTGTCAACTGTAGAGATCCTCTCATCCTTCCCCCCAAACCCAAGTTTATATAAGGCTGAGAAGGGTGCAAGGTGAGGCACAGAAGCTATCAGGATATCAGCTGCATGTGCTTGTAGGTCTGTCACCTCCAATGGCCACAAGTAGACAGCAGGTAAAAGGAAAGCCAGCTCTGCATCCCCTTTGTGTTTGCTGTCTCTGGAGCCTAATGCTGCTGTATCACCTTTCACTCAGCATTATTCCAACCGCTGCACAATCCTTTCAATCACTGCTGCAATTCTCTGGGCAAGTGTGACGTAACAACCAAAATTTTCCATGCCACCAGGCTGTCTGTGGTATCCAGCAGGAATGGTTTATATTAGAGACTGTTTATGTTAGGAGCAATGATGATTTGGAATCATAATTCACACTAATAGAAAGGGAAGGAGTTCACATGCTTTCCTAAAGAAAGCATGGCACTGGTCTGAAACATTGAGTTGCCCCAGAGTGCTTGTGAGAGCAGAACTCCCTGGGTTCTGCTCCTGATCCGTCCGTTTTCCCTATGGTGCAGCAAAAAGCACGATGTCGGACAGCAGCCTGAAAGAATCCCAAGGGGAAGCCTCTCTTCCACCTTCAGAAACAAGCAGCTTGTTCTGGGAGAAAGGATACACTCCAGCTCAATTTTCCGTGTTTTATAATAAGCTCTTCAGGCCCCATAAACAGGCAAAGAGCTGCCATTGCCTCCAGCTAAGAGTGTTTGGGTTTGTTACATGGGAGCAAACTGTGTTCTGCTCCCTGAGCTGTTTCTCCTTAGTGACTTTGGGAGCAGGGAGAGACCAGAGCCCATCCAACGTGCACCACTCTCACCCACAACTCTCTTGGGGTTCAAGGGATCCAAAAAGAAATACCTATTTGCAAGAGACTCTCAGTCTCTGGGGGAGTGTGTGAAGAAGAGCAATTAAGTTATTTTATGCCAACTACCAGGTAAGGGCAGTTTCTGAAGCTCTTTCAGCTGAAACCAAAGTCATGGATCAGCTGAGCTTAAATCTCATGGTATAACTGCACCGATAAAACGTGAGGTCTTTTCTGCTTGGATGTTAAAGTCGCTGGCTCCTGCAGTCACTGAGGGTACTCAGTACTGAGATTACTCCATCTCTCCGGTGACAGCCAGAAGCTCTGCAATAATTCACCCCCTTCCCTCCTCACTGAAGTCAGGCCTAATTAGTGTAGCAAAACACAGAGAATTACACCGCCCCAAGGTGACTGAATTGGCATTCATTATTGATTGCCCATCCATTTCCATAGAGCCCCATAGGAAGTTAATTACAGCTCCAAATGCTGCTTCTACCACAGAAAGAAGACTAAGCTGTGCAATACAGGATTTGTTTTATCATGAAATAACTGACCTAGTTTGGACAATGCATGCAGTGTATCATAAGGAGCTAAGGAGCTCTGCATTTACTACCCTCATTCTGGTCTCCTTTGCACAGCCATTTGCCAGTCAAGGGTTGTAACAGCAGCTTTCCCTCCCGAGGCAGAAAAGCCAACAGTTTTCCAAAGGTTAGTCCAGCATTCAGGCAACACATGTCCAAGCACATGAATGCACACCAAGCTGAGCATACAACTGTGCATACCCCATGCATCATCACCACCAACTGTCAGAGCAGGACACATACATACTGAAGAACAAATTGACCAAGTTACATTCACAGATTTGGTAGGAATCTCTGCACAAGCCTATAGTCCTGAGGTTCCCTGTCCTGTGTTAATGTGGTTAGGTAACTTCCAGACAAGGTAGGCATCCTTGTTGCTACCCAAATGCAGATATCATACTCATTTGCATTTGCATTCAGGCTAGAAGTCACCTACATATTTGGTTTGCACTGCATCCCTAAAACACCAATGAATTCTGCAGCTGTTATATTTCTAATAGGCTACATGTGTACAGAAGTGACTATGCCAAACTGCAGAACATCATCAATGTCTAGCATTTTACATAGCTAATTACACACTTTGCTCAGTACTGTTAAAAAGCACCTCTCAGATCAGAATGGTTTACACCTACCCTGCATCAGTGAGAGCACACAGGACAAGATTGGCATTGGGTCTTAAAATTACATCCAAACTTCATTTCTCATATGGGCTCATGGGAGCATTTGTGCAGATAGTAGAAATTGTCAAACAATGACAGTTTAAGTTCTGATTCTGTTGCAGGCAATTAAGCATCACCTCACTTATTTAAATATCACCAGCTCCTCATCTGGAAATTTGCTCTGGCCTATCCCTGCTCTTTCACTGGAAGATTTCAAATGAAGTAACAGGCATGTAGTCTATGCCTGATTTTGGTCTGCTGTAAAGTGATTTAATGCACTTGTGATTCCATTGGCTCCTAATAGGGCTGCTATCACATCACCTCAGGCAGGAATCAGCTCTTTTAATAGAGAGGAAAGCATGCAAAGTCCACTATTTATCATTTCTTTCTGCAGAGTGTATGAGTCCAAAGTTAAATCTTAGGAAGAAATTGCTAGCAACCTTTGGATAAACCAGGGTTGCTCTGCACTCAATACTTCCCTCAATACTTCAGTGAAAAATCATGTACTGGGACTGAAGAAAAAACCCTACACCAAGCACAAAAAGGCTGTAAGAAACCTCTTTGAGATAAATCCCTGAAGCTTCCCAGATCTCCTCCTCTGCAAGGAAGGCCGCAAATTAGCTTTCATTTAAATAAAAATTAGATTCTCCTAAGCACAAGGGTTTTCCTGGACTTGTGATATCAGTCACACAGCCTCCCGGTGACTGCACACACTCACCCCGCAGGCAAGGTAGAGAGATACGTGCAATAGCTCTACCTCAGAGCTTGGCTGACCTTTTCTTCTCAGTATCTTCCCCAATCTCCATCTTCACCCAAGACATTGAAAATTCAAGCTTCCAGGGATAGGGAAGCTCTGACAAATCACAGCTTATCTGCACCTCCTCTGTTCCTAATTCCCCTATACTCAAACCCTTTAACTGCTAAAAACAGAGAATAGCAGGTAGAAGGAGGACAGCTACTGAAATTCCTTCCTAGTGTTAACCAGGTACCGCTGCTTTTGACCTGACTGGGAATTGCACCTGCCTTCACTGACAGTTTATTTGACATAAACTTTGGAAGCACACAATTCTTCTACAATAGTGATGTAAGAACTTCCCATGGAAGCTGGGAAGATACCAGTGATTTGAGCTATTTTATATTCCCTAGCTCTGCAATTCCAAAAGGTAATTATCCACCCTGCAGAGTAATCTATTCAAGCTCTTAACTTCTCTTTGGTATCTAGAAACTCTTTTACCTTGCCTTTCCACTTTATCTACATTATCAGTCAGCATGGTTCAGTAGAAGCAGATCTGGGGGCTGCTGAGGACTCAGCATATAGATCCTACACGTTTCAGGGCACAGAGTACTCTGGACCAGCCCAGCAGTCCTGCTGTGCATTAGGTACAAACCTGGAGCACAAGCAAACCCCCAAGTGATGTAGCCTGTGCTCTATGCACCAAAACAAGGACTAAAGTGGGGTGAGCACCAGCAACTGGGAGATATACTTTGAAACCACACTCCCAAATAAAACTAAAAAGCAGAGATAGGTGCCCCTAGGCCATCACCACTTCTCTAGCACAGCTTTTTCATCACACCTCCTCAGCATTCAAGAGTTCAAGGAAAGCCTCACTCTCTCCACATCCCACACACAAATGCTTCGCTACCCTTCCTCTATAATGCTTCCAGGGTGAATGGTGGTCACTAGGAGGACAAACTGCATCTCACGTTATGACACATTATGTTTGTTATATTAAGTATGTTATGCTTGTTACGCTTGCTGGGGCCAAAAGCTTTGGCGTTCAGAGCAACCCTCACAGAGCCTGCCCACTGCAGCTTATTTCCTAATGTGCTTGGTCTTGTTCCCTTCTCAGCCACTGCCACTCATCATTGCTAGCGGCAGAGGCTCCTGTGCAGCTTGGGGCCAACAGGGAGATTATCGTTATACATTTGCACTCTTAACTCTCTTCCAGGAGAATGAACAAATGAATCATAGAATCATAAACTAGATTGGAAAAGACCTTTAAGTGAACCAGGCTTATCAACTGCACTTTACTGATAGACCATATAACCGAGCCCTCATTCTCAGACACCAGCTGTCTGCTGCATTGCTATTGTGCTAGCAATGAAAAACAGAGATACTGCTTGCTCTTCTTTATCCCTTCCTTCACGCTAGTGTTAACAATATTAGATGGATTACAACTAATATAGGGTATTAAAAGAGTTGGAATGAGCCATCAAGCCAGTTTGATCTCTGCAATCTTTATAAAATGCGGCTGTTTTGTTTAGATATGCAGACTAAAAATGCTCTGCCAGCATATTTCATTCTGCTGTGAGACAAGCATCCACCTTCTGTAAGGAACTGCTGCTTCTTCCTTACAGCTTCTTGCAGCAAGTTTCCAAATTGACTTTTACATTGTTATAAAAGAAGGACTTGAAACACAGAAGGCCTAGAGGATGTTGTGCAGATTCACTAGAGAGTACATCAGGTCCATGGGATGTTACCCAAGGGGACTCAGACCAAAAGCCTTTCAAATAAGGGAAAGAACAAGAGTCTTGATGAATGGCATCATGGCATCTCTTCTACTGAGCACAGACCATTTTCTGGGGCAAGGAGCATTCAATTTGTATTAGTAACCCTCAGAACATACTTCAGATGTTAACTACATTTGCTGAAGGACTGGATGTTACCAGGGTGTAAGCTAGCCTGGCAGCATCGTTGGGTTTCAACTAACTATGCTTCAGAGTAAACAAGGAACCAGCTCAAACAGAAGTGCTTATTTCTGTGAGCATGAAGGCTGATGATTTTCTTCTTAGAATTGAAGGATACAAAAGTTAAGTTATTTTTGGGCACAGACAAGGGTGGGTTTTATTCCTGGATTTGATTTGAAAATGCACGGCCTTGGTATTTTAATGAGCAAAAATAAGATTATGACATGCCTAAAGCCAGTACACCATTTCATAAATCATATGTACGTTTGCCTGCTGATGAGAGAAGTACCATGTCTTAAAGCATTAACAAGATAAAAGGATATTTCAAACACTTAACGGGTTGGTATTATTTATTGGCAAAGCACCCATGATAAAATCTGTTAGCAAGGCTGATTCCTTTTCTACCTTCTTTCTAAATAATAAATAGTACAAATAATCTACTGGTACAAATTGAATTAGCTGAACTGACTTCAATTGTAGCTGATTTATACAGCCTGAGAATCTGGCCCTATCATGTCCTTGTGCCTGCTCTAGCAAGCTTTCCTGGAAGCTGTATCTTTTTAATCCACTACAGACAAAGAAGGAGTGTTCATTACTGCAGAATCTGCTACCTATTATATCTATGTGCTTTCCCAAACAGATTGCATAGCTGGCATGAGAACAAGTATGTTTGTTATTGTTGTAAAAGTAAAGAAATCAAACTGTCTGCTTGAATACTGTGTTGGAATAGTCAGAGGGGAGACATTTTCCATCATACCTAACAATAACATTGTTCCTGATTTATTGCGTACTTCCAACTCTTCTGGTTGGCTCTCGTTGCTCTGATCGTCATCCTCAGATTCTCCTCCCTGCCCTGTACTGGTTTTGATACTCACTGATCCTCAAACCTATTTAGGATATAAACCTTTTCAAGCAGGGCTCTTGCTGTTATTTTGTTTCACATGTAGAGTCCTAACTACAATGAAATGCTCTGATTAGCATGCTGGAGCCTAACAGTGGAACTCCTAAGAGAGCCTTCGGGTTTGAAAGCATGAAGTCTGAAGGGATGCTCACTTGTCACTGCTGCTATGAATGTCACTGTGAATCACACGTCCTCAGCCCTTCCTTCATGTACTACATCGGTGGCAGCTGTGCGTTTACATCTCTAATTGCCAGACCTCTTAATTATCAAGAGGTACAGCCTGCACATGTAGCCAAACAGCGTGTTGGCTTAGCAGACCTGTTCATTCTGTACAACTCTCTGGTTTGGTTTAAACCAAGCTGAACAATCAATTTAGTTCTCAACAGCTGTTCCTGCAGTTGGCTTGAAATTACCCTACAGTTTTGGGTACGTTTTCTTCTTATATTGCAAGGTACCAGGATAAGCAAATATGTGAGACAAATGTGAAATAAAGTGTTGAAAGTTTTAAGGCTTGAAAAAGATGAAAAAGTCTCACTTGTGCTCCAAATTCCTTTATCTACCTTCAAAATTCAGCAGAAAAGGTGTCAGGAGAAAACAATGCAGTGTGATAGATTTGAGGAAAGACTATTTATTAACTATAACAATTGGTGTCTAATCTCAGGGTAATCCTTTTCCTCCAGTAAATTCAGAATAGTATGCTTAGTCTTAAGGCATAAAAAGAGTAAACTCTGTGTTAGATATTCTGCAGTTGTGACTTATCCTGAGCTCATATTACCTTCCCTACCAACTATATATTCATACTAACTTCAAAAGACTCACAGTCATTTAAACACTTTAAAACAGCTTGTAAAAAGGAGGAAGCATATGCAAAATAAATACAGTGATACTTGCATGCATGTCATATGCAGCAAATTTTAATGATAAATAAAATCCAAACCCAACACATGTAATAAACTTATGTATTAAGACAGGACTCTCAAATTTGATACGTAACAGCATTTCTGCTGTTGGGTTTCTGAACAGCTGTATTTTGGTGTGTCCTGCTGCTTTCTTTCAAACTATTTATATTAGAGTAATGTAGAAAGAAAAGATTTCATTTAACATTTGTCTTTGTGACAAATCTCTTCAAACTTCCTAATGGATCAGATTCAAGTTCAGCTTGGGGAAAACGCTTGCAATAACACTAACCCGAGGTTCAGGTTCAGTCTGCTTCTAACAGAGGGGAAAAACAGACTCCTTCTCAAGTTTGCTGCATTTCAAGCTAATGACAAACAATATCTTTCAGAGAAGCTACCTTGTAGCTTTCTGAAGTTTATCGTCTGGTTCATGGAAATCAGATTAACTCAGGTCTGCTGAGTTCATTTTGTGGAGCTCAGTGATTATCAATTCTTCCCTCTCTGTGAATATGTGCATAAATCAAAGCACATTAGAAATCAAACTAAGCAACACTTCAGACACTACTACGTTTGTTGCTTGTATTATATCAGGGTTGCAAGATGTTTTGTCTCTTTGATCTCCTCTCTTGCTTAACCTAGCAAAAGAAGAGATGCACCTCTCAGAAGCAGAGGGAAAAACAACAAATCCTGTGTTTATATCCAGGATTATAACCTCCCTGCTGCTAAACAGCTGTTCCAACACGGGTGGCACCAGCTGGGAGAGATCTTTTATAATCCACTTTATGAAAGGTGTCTGGTAGAAGAACCAGCTGCAAACCTCTGGGTGGGTCCTGTCCTGTCCCTCTTTCATGGTCTAGCAACTGAATTGCCTGAGTCTTTCCTCCCGAAACCAACAGGAAAGCTCATGAAGAAAGCAGGAGATAGTCAGGAAAAGTCTTTCAACTGTTTTTAACACACACACAAAAAAATCCCAATATTTTCAGTTTCAACACAGGTACGTGTTTGCAACGCCTTGTTTTGTACTTTGGGTTTCACCTCAGGCATCTGGGTGCTAAGCAGCCGGTCATCTCCATACTTTGTCCCCATCAGGATGGGGGACACAGGGTTATCTCTTGCGTCTTGACATAGAAGGAATTCGGACTGCTACCTCTGAGGTTTCTTTGGGAATCCCTCATTTTGCTGCCCTTTTTGAATATGTCTTTTCCATTTCAGCTCATAAATGGAACCACGATTTCTCTGCAGTAACTCTGGATTTACCAATCTTTGCTGCTGTGTAAGTAATACAATGAAATTTGGAGATTAAAAGGCTGCATTTCAGAGTAATGTAAATCCAGGCAGCCCTGCTGAGGTGAAGGAAGCTACACTGGGATCTACCCGCTGAGTCCTCAATAATAATAATAGAGCTGGCATTTTGCTGCTTTTCCCTGTCATGAATATTCTGCAGTGGATGTGATTGCGAATGTAAGATTAATCATCCTTGATTGTATCTTGTCTCTGTCCATCTATGAAGCGTGCATCATTATTTGCCACTACTGATCTTATGAGAAATTAAAGCTCAATAAGACCCCCCTGGACCATTAGCATCCTGCTAAAAAGTGCTGCTCTACCTCTAGCAATAGTTTCCACTGATTTATTTTATTAACAGAGCTGCTTCATACTACTTTAAATGGTAGCATGATTCTTGAAGCAAGCATGGAAATACATCTGGCAGGGAGGCCGATATTAACACAGGGTAAATTAACATCTGCACCAGATCCAGCATACTGGATAACCACATTTGTACCACCTTAAAACAAAAGGAAGACTGAGATATGCTGGGAGTTGTTATAGTTAATATTCTGTCAGTGTTTCCACTCCTACTTCTGGGGTTCAAACTTATGCTGTTCAGATTGCTTCACAATGAAAACATGCAAGTGCTCAGCTCTACAACAAAGTTATTGTCACTAGGCCGATCCTAAGGTCTTTCCTCACTGTTAACTCCCACTGACTGCAGCGAGCATGTTTACTGAATAAAGGCTTGGGGCTTGGCTGGGTGGTAGGAGTTTTTGTTCTGAAATGAAACTTTCTGAGTTTAATACTGTTTTACACTATGCATTAAAGACAAAGGCTTTCTGCATGCATACAGCACGAAAAGACACCTGGCCCCATTTGGCATCCTGTTATCTGGCTGACTTCATTCAACCCTTCTCTGTCAATCTCTACTCCTCCATAAGCAAATATAGATAGATCAAGGGGGACACCTATGCTTCTCGCTTCTTTGGTCTTTCCTAGACACTTGTTTCAAGCTCATACTTTGTGTGAATTAGTTCTGCCCAAAAGTCTCACTTAGCTGCTCTGCTTTAACCCAGAGATGATGTTATCTCATTTTCCAATCAACAAAAGGGCCAGAAACACACTGCCAGAATCTGGATGCTATATGGTCTATTGGCTTAAAACAACCCCCTAAACTTTGATATTTTGGCTTATTTGACCCCACAGGTTTCTGCCCTCCCTACCTGTTCACAGAGATACAGATCCAAGTTGTACAGTGTGTTTCCATCTTCCCATTTCAAGCCCATCTCAGTGGGAGATGGCGTAGGAACTTCTGCCTTACTGAATATTAGCAGTGTTTGTTGGTGCATTTCCAATATTCCTTTTTCACGGTTTCCTTCCCCTTCTTGTGCATATCTTTGCAATCTGGCAGCAAATTCGCTGCCTTCCATCTTCTTTTTATCCCTCCTGAAGCCTGACACTGTCCCATCCTGTGAACACTGCTTCTTGCCAGCCACTCTGGAGGTCAGAGTGCAGCCACCCTGACACTGCGTGTTCTGGCAGCACAAATCCAACAGGATCCATATGGTCCTGGTGCTGTTGCCCCAGCACCATTCTGCTCTGAAGCACTGGAACTGGGGAAAGAGCTGAAAGCAGAGTTGGAGCAAAGCAACTAATTCCTCTGGGCTTTTCTATGCTTCCCCTAGGAACACATCTGTTTCCTTCATCCCACATTTCCAGTTCTAATGTCCTCCAGCAGCTATCAGATACATTGCAAATGCTGTGCCAATTATAATTTTTCCTAGCTTGGTAACATCTTGCTATTCATTCTGCATCTATTTATCTTCCTGTCCACCATAGCAGAGATCCCTATTCAGATCGAGCCCAGATCTGGCACATGTTCCATGAAAGCTCTACTCAAAGTATAACTTATGGCACACATTTATCCCTTTCAACACATCTGCTCTAGCCATTTGCTAATTCCCAAAAAGTACTTCCAGATAATTTTGGGGAAAATTATGCCTGTAGTACCAGTTTCCAAGGAACCTGATACTAGTACAGAAAGTTTCTATCTCAGTCCGTCTTTTGTCTTCTTGTTATTACACGTTAGTCATGCCCAGCAGAAACTGGCTTCAGCATCCTACAGAAAGAATAGGCCCACTCTCCACAGGAAGAATCTGTTTAACTTGGTGATGAAACTGTTGTATATATGACATAGAGTTACTTGGCACTTTCTGGAGATGTTTAAAAGCCTAAACACTGCTTCAAGAAGTTAACAATGTAAATACATGTATTTGGAGATGGTAATTGGCAAGAATTGTTATGTATGGGATCTATCACACATGTTTGACTCCTTTGGCCTCAGGCTATTCCATTTCTTTCACATTGTTTTCCAAGAGCTGCAAGCTGCTGAGCGTATTTCACCAGCTATTGTTTCAAGATCAACCCTGCAAAACAAAGCCATTTTATTTTTATCCTCAGCAGCTGCACAGCTTTCCTCTTCAAATTACCTCTATCAAAGTCTCACAATTAAAATGACTGTCTGAGCTGCAGAAATGTGTTTTCATACTGCGATAGCTGATTTCACGTAAGGGGATGGTTACATACAGAATACCACAAACAGAAAGGTACAAAATTTAAAGCTATAGCTCTTTCTGAAGAACTACAATTTCTTCTGAATGTTAGAAGAGATTTTAAGACCCTCAGAATCCTCTAAAGTTCAACTGTTGCTAATGGAAGCCTACACACAAACAGCTAATAATAAACAAGGAAAAAAGCTTCTGTCACAAGCTTGTGCTCATCTAATAAATGAGGTATATCCAAATTTCACGTTTCTGGTATTGAGAGAGAAAAGAGCTGTTGATATTGACATAACAGATTTAGTAAGGGTTACTTATTTGCTAGGAGAGCTAGGGATCTTGAAGCAGTAAAAGGATCTATGAAGCCTTGTCTGACAAAGATAATATCAGTGACTCCAATGGGAACAACATATTGCATGGGGCTGCAAGAGGGATTCAGGCAGACAGGAGAGCAGGGGAGTAGAAGAAGGAAATAGAGGAAAGCAAAGTCAAGTTAAGACAGAGAGGGGTTAAAAGAATATAAATATGAATTCTGTGTAAGAAGAGGCAATTCCATGAAGTGGCTCGCTTCTGTCCAAGCAGGTATAATTCCTGGTATCAGCAGAGTAGCACTGACTTACAAAGAACATGACGTATTACACCAGAAATCAGAGCTACTGATCTCTGCTGAGCTGAAGAGCCAGCGCAGTACTTGCTTTGTTTTATATGCAGTAGTGGCTGTAAGTATGACTGTACTAAAGGTACAATAACTCATGGAAATTTTTTTCCAGAACTCAGCAGCCGGTGGTAAACACCAAATGACATTACTGCTACTGCAGGAATATCATATTTACTGCACTGTGTTCTTGACAATAAAACAGGTGTGCCGATAAAAATAGGCTAGCCTTCTCATCTTGTTAGAAAAGGGCTGACTTTTCATCAGGCTGGCTGACTACACGTCTCATGGCCAGCATCCGGTCATAGCCGAGTTCTCCTTAGAGTCAAACCACATTATTAAGGGTTTCATTGTAAGATTTGGCTGTTATATTTTGAACATTTGTGAAATGTTTTTGATTTATCTGCATTCTAGCAGGATTCAAGTAGCTATATTAGAGCTGTTGGCATTCATTTGAGCTTGGATAATCTCTAAGGAATCATATGTCCACAGCATTTTTCCTGGATATCAGGCAGGAACTGCTAAAAAAGCCAGTGCTGTCAGAGCACAGAATTACAGCACAGGGAAGTCTGTGGGAGCCTAGAGTTGCTTGGGGAAGCAGGAGCTCAAAAACCCTCCACTGGCAGTGAAGTTGGAAAGGAATCTCCTGATTTGCATTGGCCTTCAACTGCCTATCCAGAAAGGAGACTAAGGTTTTATTTCTTCTGTATAAGGAATGTTTTCTATTACCTCTTTGCCTAGGTTTTATATTTGTGCATACTTTCCTGCATATACACATAAAGAAAACATAAGGTTACATCATGTAAGAGGTGAATGGGCATCCATCCTTGCATTGGCTTATTGTCTCAGAGATTGTCCTGGATTAAAGCACTTGGGTGAGAAGAGGAACAGAGGGAGAAACACTGAAAGGCAGAGAGTGAGTGGATGAGCTAGCAAAAAAGTTAACTGCTCAACTGGATCTTTAACAGCCAGGAGGATTAAGTCCATTTGTCATTGCAACTAACTACAGGAGATAGATCTAACTGCTGTGAACCTGCCAAAGACTCCTGTGTGCCTATACTTCATGAAACTGGAACATGATTCATCTTGTGGCTACGGTTTAATAGCAGAACTTCTCATTTTGAAGCCTGAGTAGGCTCACATTTGTCTTTCTTTTTCTCATAGGTGCATAACTTTCCATTATAGGGCTGGCTGGCAAACAGCAGTTCCACTTAGCACAGGTTTTCAGAGTTTGAATGATTTTGTTCCACGTTGACATAAGAAACAACTGCAGCCTTTCAACAGGTCTTTGAGTCAGCTGTGGGCAGAAGAGGGGAAAGTCAGGCTAAACTGCCACAGGAACTGAAAACTGGCCAATTCAAGGTTTGAGACCTTGCTCTGACAGATACACAGTGGTGTTCACCATAGTTAAATTCAAGCTTTTAACTCAGCTGCAGCTGTCTACTATGGTTCAGGGAAAAAGATTTCCCCCCAGAGAGGCTAATTTAGAGCACACAAGGCAGGCTTTTCCTTTAAATCACCTTTGATAAAACAATTTCAGTCTGGATTCCATTTATAACACAGGGAGACAAAACTACCAACTTAACTGCCTAAAGTTGGTCTCTAATTACAACTGAGGCTGTACCATGAGTTTTTCTCCTCTTCTTTTGACTGGGAATTTCACCTGACAAAAGTGTTTTTCCTGACAAAAGTTTATCTCATTGAGTAAACGGAAGATTTCCTCAAAACCAGGAGTTTTGATATTAAAATTACCCAACTTGACAAGTACACGCTTCACTGGAACATCTATTAACAGGAATGTTTGGCAAATCAGTATAAATGACCTTATGTTTATTTGAAAATGATTCCTTAAGTGTATAATTTGAATTAAAGGAGGATGTGTGAACGTGAGAAATGAGCTACATAATATAAATGAGTACACTAAGAGGTGCAATAAAAATTGGAAGTGCCAGATCCTTGAGCTGATTTGGTACTGACTGAAAACAGTGGGTGCCTTTATAAATGCATACAGACCTGAGCATCTTAACTTAGCTGCAAAGAAGCGAGTGGTGCACTGCTGAGTTTTCCATGTTGAATTCTGCCCAGTCTACTTTGGTTACTTGTGAGGACAGAGACACCCAGCCCAAGGCCATTCCTCACCATGTGTACGCATAAAGACAAGGGAGGTTGTGCCAAGGTTTTCAGCCTCTTGGTTCAATCCGAAGACATTTTGGTTTTGAGAATGGTTACCACAGCATTTAAACTGGCAGGGGAAACAAAACCAATACTGAATAATACATCTATACATGTGATGCTTGTATGCGTCATACCAGTAATCTGACTGTTGGCCAAGAAAAGCTGATGTGTCCCTTCACTATGCAAGAGTACTATCTGTAAAAACCAAACAAAGTTAAATATTGGGGTAATGGAGATACACGTTGATCTCTAAGATCATATGCAACAGTATTTGCTATAACAATCTGTCCTGCTGATGCTGCTCTCTTACCTGAGCTGGGCCTCCACAGCATAGATTTCTTTGTCCTACTCTGATGAATAAGCTGGGATAAACCCCAGTATCCTAAACACTGATTTCAATAGCTTTGTGAATCCCAGTTTCTTCTATTTTGCTTCTTTCTGAATTAAACCTAATCATCAGTTACTATAGGTCAACTGCATTTTTCTTTTCAGAACACTAGATTGCTAAAATGATCTTTATTAATAAAGCAGTGCATGTGTGGCATTTTAATCAAGCTTTCAAATGGCACTCAGAAACAAAGCATATGATGCCTACAGAAAAGCAAAACATTCCCACTGTCTCCATTACTCGCCTAAAGGACTGTCTGCAATTCCATATTGAACTTGCAGCCTCCTGTGCCTGGGAAACACCTCTCTTTCACAGTTATTCATGCTATGGTATTTTTAAGTCACCACAGCAGGTTCTGAACAGTAACACTTCCATCTTCATGCAAGACTACAGACATAAGACTTATTTCTTCTAAATGAATAAGATATGCAAGGCCTTTGTCATATTTAACTGCTGATACCAAAGACACAAGAAGTCTGCTTTGCAGACATCCCTTGTAAATACGTTTTACATATGAGCTGAAATCCCTGACAAGGAACATATAGTCTATCAGTTGGCCTACTGAATCAAGGGAGTTCCCTGAAGCAGAGGCATATGCCAAAGGGAAAAAAAAGGAGATCAAGTTATTTCAGTCATTCACACTTAGATTTCTCATTTTCACAGCTGGTCCTCTTTGCTAATGAACATGCAAAGTTTGCTTATGCTTCAGCTAGAATACAGACATCCACTTGCCTGGCAAAGCCAGCACTCATTTAACATTGAATGATTCCTTTGCAACTGAAAGTCATGCAGGTCTGAAAACTGTGTTAAGAATGTTCAGCTTGTGCTCACATCTGAAAGATCAGTCTTCTGCCTGACAAACATGAGCATAAATCTATCAAATATGCAATCTTCTACCTATCAAGAGTATGAAGCAATGGCTCGGGTAGGCAATAGGAGGAATGCTCATCATACAAGAAATTAGAGGTTTCTGTCAGGTGATTATGATTTACTTCCATCTAAATTAAATAAAGTGGAAGGGGAAAATGAGCCTCTAAGATGTGTTTTGGATCTCAAGAGGATTGCCTTTAATGTGCTATGCTCCCTAGAAGAAATTGCAAGCCTCAACACTCTCAGATACCTACGGATATATTGGAGATCACATCACAGTTTGGAGTGTGACACAGAAGGACCCAAACTAGGCTTTCTTTGAAGGTATGACGATGAAGCAGTGGTCTGGAAAGCAGCACAGCTATGACAGCAGGTAACTGTATCTGCTAACACATGCTGGCTCTCAGCAAGTACTGAATGCTGATGAACCCAGATGACCACAGGTTGTGGAACAACGTTGGCCCCTGATACCTTTGAGGTATCAGGTTAGAGACATGTTTAACTGATAAACACTGATCAGAAATGGTCAGATGCTTGGCTGTGCTTGCATGTGTAAGAGGCTTAGAATTTCTTCAAAGCAAATCTGTTAATACTACCTGGAATATGAAACAAAAAGAAATAAAAAGATCCTGTGAATGTTCTCCAGGCAGCCTGCATGAAAACAGTCATCTCAAAAGGCAATCTGGAATAAGGAAAGAGTCCACAAAGAATGGTGGGGAGGGGAACAAGAAAAAGTGGGAAAAAGCCTAGTGTGCAAATGAAACCAGAGCTTTCGAGCAGAGCTCTTGAGGTTTAAGCATGTTAATTGTCAAGAGAAGCTGAGTCCTTGCAAAAGGTATTTAAGGAAATGTCAATGGATTGATTTGGGCTAGGGAAAGAAAAAGAAGAAACAGGCTGTGGTACAGTAAGGATGGGATAAAAGGCTGGCTCAAAACTTCAGCAAATACTTCATCTTCCTTTCTTCCTGGAACAATGGGGTAAAATAATAGGCAAAAGGTTGCAGAAATGGATGGTCTGACATTAAAAAAGCAGTTCAATGTATCAGCTGAGGTGAAAGGGAGAAAAGAAACCAGTTAATCTCTATTACAAAATTCTCCTTTGGAAGACTAGGAGAAAGTTTTGTTAACAAGATTTATGAAGGCAGAAATGCGAGGAAGTAAAAAAGAACTCTGTTTCAAAAGAAGCAGGAAAAGCAACCCCAGCAAATACAGATTTGTAGATCTGACCTCAATATTGCTTGTCAAAAAGGAAAAAAGGAAAAGGTGGATCTTCCCAGACTGCTTGTCTTGGGTAAGATGAACAATTTTCTACACAAAAAGTTTTAGGTCAAAGGTAGATTCTGCCTATTTGGATTTCATTAAACTTATTGAGTATGCTACAAAACCTATTACCCAGGACTGAAAAGAACAGAACAGAGCAGAATGCAGTCGACCACAGAGAGACACTTCTTTGGCTCTTGGAACACTTATGCTTGGAACAGAACTGAATTCCCTTTAGATAAAAAAGAACCAGAGTATTTTGAGAGATTTAAATTAAACATTAGGAAGAAGCTCTTCCCTGTGAGGGTGCTGAGGCTCTGGCACAGGGTGCCCAGAGAAGCTGTGGCTGCCCCATCCCTGGCAGTGTTCAAGGCCAGGTTGGACAGAGGGGCTTGGAGCAAGCTGCTCCAGTGGAAGGGGTCCCTGCCCATGGGACAGGTAGATGAGCTCTGGGGTCTCATTTTACTCAAACCATTCTATGAGTCTGTGAAGTAGTGAAGAATGTTTAAGTTCAATGAGAGATGACTCTTGTTGAAAGAAGTGCTAGGTTGGAGGAAGGTAGAGTTCTTCAAAGAACAACACTGGCATAGTGTAAGGATCAATCTTGTTCTCTGTATTTTTATTACTGAATTTGATGCAAATATTAGGCATGTCATAGGCCATTTATATTTGACATGATGTTGGAACCACTGTCAAAACTGGGGAAGCCCAGGGCTTAAGGGAAGGTGATGAAGTTCTGCTTTGGAAATGCAAGCTTGTACACCTGAGACCTGATCTAAACCATGCTAGATGAGAACAGACAAATGTATCCTGGATCCACCAGGAACTACAGAGGGATAGAATGGAGACTTCTGATTGACCAAAGGGAGATGAAGAGACACTAACAACAGGGGCACAGCTCCTGGGAGGCATTAGTGATGCTGTTCAAGATCTCATGTAGAATACCCTGAACAGATTCAGCCACCCATTTTCAAGGTTATTCAAAAGTGAAACTGGTGCATGGATCTGTTACAAGAATGAGATGAAGAATGGAGAGTTTATCTTCTGTGAGCCTAACTTGTTTAATACAGAAAATAAAAGGCTGGGAGGAGATGTGAAAGTCTATTCTTACATGATGGAAACCTGCAACATGAATGGAAAGAGGTGTTTAACTAAAGCTGAGTTATTAAAGTTACAGTGGCACACAAGCTGGCTAGAAATAAACTTGGACAGGGAATTTGGAAGAGGCAAGGGGCAGAGGGCATCCCTTAACCATCAGAGCATCCAGATGCTGGGAGAGCCTTTTAAAAGTAGTGGTTAAAAATGATTTCAACAGGATTACTTTCAGAAAGAGAATACAGCAAAGGAGACTGAGGCGATGGGATTGAATACTTTTGCAGCTTTGAAAACAACTTTTGTTACAGTGAAAATTTGCACTTTTTAGTAAATCAGACAGGTCATTATTAGCTGCTGAAAGGCAATAGGCACCTTCCCCATTCTTGCAACACTGGAATTGTGGATAGAAGAGAATGAACTGATCACATTTTTATTTTGCTGTAGGTACCTCAGTGTCCCTAGGGACTGATCTGACATCAGTTCAGACTGATCAGAACTATGTATCAGGCATCATACATCAAAGCAAAACCAATACAAGAGTGTTTAGTTAGAAGAAGAATAAGAAAAACAAATGAAAAAATGTAAATACAAGAACAAGTCTGCTCAAGAAATTATTGATACAGTAGTGTATTATTTCCTGCTCTTAATGAAAGCTTTCTGCACATAATTTGTTCTAACAGGTACATAATTTGTTCTAATATGTACACAATTTATTCTAACAATTCATCAGAAGACATTAATACACTTAAGCTCATTTCTTTCCCTTAGTCTTACCTACAGAGCATGTACTCACCATTTTAAGCAGAGGCATAGAGGTAAGATTAAGAAGAACTGGTTTTTCCTTCCCCTTTTACAGGATTTTTGGAAGCTGTTTGGTATTCCTTTGAAGACCACAGCAGTAGTTTATGTACTGGATATTTATCACTGGTATGGAAGGTGAAACACTAACTGTACACCAAACTCCCTACCCTCTTAAAATATTAATTGATGAGTAACTATCTATGGAGCCTCATAAAGTATTAACTCTTTAAGTGGGGAATATCTCTGCTGAACAGCATAGCACAAATCCTACATGATTAAATCCCACACAATCCTATTAAAAGCCAAAGAGTTCCAAGCTGTTCACATTAGTTCAGTATCTAATATTAACACCTGGGTTTGAAGCCTCATGTAAGCTCCATTGCTTTGTTAGATCAGCAGGTCAGGGGAAAGTTCAATTTTCTTGACCAATATAGGGATGTACATAAATGAAGTCTAACCTTGGCTTGGCTTCAGTAACTTCCATTTTAAGTGCTACACATCATGTACTACACATATATAAATGATGCATAGTACATAAAACAGACATACACATGTACACATTATGTACTAGGTTAGCTAGTGTTTGCATAATTGTGCTCCATCTCTTGAACTGCCATACCTGAATTTGAAGAGGAGGGGTCTGCATTTCCCTGAATACTGGCCACTAGATAGCCTGTGTATGGCAAGTGCAGACTGAGACAGACTCACAGCTTGAAGATCAGCAGCACTGATCAACCCTGCTGGTACTAGCTCAAACACCCCAAATGCTCAGTCCCCCCTTAAAACTTTAAACTGGTATGGAATTTTCTAAGATATACTTTCTTGCCTGTGAATGCCCTCAGCCATTGTTCACAATGCAGCTAAAATGGCTTGACTCACACCTAAAGAAATCAGTAGATGGGCTCTTTCCATATGAAAAGGTCAGTTAGATAATAAGAAAGATAAACCTAGCAATATTATTTGCCAAACTATGCCAAAACATAAAGAAACACTGCCAGGTGTAAGAATCTTTTCTTTAGAAAGATATTCCTTCAAATTCCAGTTTTCTTTACTGAATTCCAAGGAATCTTCACATAAGACACATCAGAAACATGATCTCTGACCATTGCCACTAGAATGCTGCTTATCTTGCTAAGTTAGTGACTGTACAAGCGTGCAGTGTGTCTGTAATTGCTGCCACCAGGAAGAAATTTCCCTTCAGGATTCCTCCTCGAGTTGCAAACCTACAAAAGTCTTTGGCAAACAGGCAATTTGCCTTCTTGGAAGCCAAATCGGTGGGAGCCATAACTACAAATATATGAATGTAATAAATGTAGCAATTACATGTGTTTGCATGGTACCCTCATGAAAGTATTCTAGTAACCTTTAAGTATCCGCTCAAGTCATACTTAAGTGTGAAGTAAATGTTTTCAAGAGCCAATAATTTAATAAATTAATTATTAGCTTTGGAACATTCTTAACCATTCAAGTTTTGGGGTTTTTAGCACAGTAGCAGTATATAGGCTGGATCAGCTACAGCATGTTTGCTACCCTTTGGACACCTCTTTGAAGTTGTATTAATGATAGAGTACGCTGGAGTTGCTGTGTGTAAAGGACACATAACTCAAAAGACACGGTCACATTATTTACAAATATATGTACTATGCAGTAAGGCTATGTGCTTAAAACACGCAAAGGGGTTTGTGGTTAGGGCCCAGGGCTTGAAAGCTCATTTGAAATTCCTCATTCTGAGTGGTTATACTGAAGGTGCCAAGATGCTCATGATGCAGAGGACAGTGTAGCCTTTCAACATCTGGGTGCGCTCACCTGACAATATGCTCCTAATCCATAGGAAAAAGTGATGGTGATGTACACTTCTGGGACAACAGTGAGAGGCTTTAGCATTTATTACAGAGTGAGCTGCCTTCCTGTGGCAGGGGTGTGTGAGTAATACATGAGAGTCATTCTTCCTAACTTCAGCTGCTGGGTAGCAGCCTGAAGTTCTGCCTTTCAAACTCACACTAGTCAGGAACTGCAATATCTCCTCCACGTCAGAGCACAGTCTGCAGTGTGGTACTAGAAGGGACTCTGTGCCACTTTGCCTGTGATTACACAGGACTGGAAGCAAGCTTGCTACACTAGTTCTACATTAGGTTATCAAAACTGCCTTTCTAATGAATGCTTTCAAATGCATTTTGAAGGGTGCTATTATCCATGTTGTTTCCATTCCCATATTTGTGGTCATAATAGTGTTTTGCCACAGAAACAAGTCAATGTGGGGTAATTAGATACTGCACAAACTGTTCTGCAGTAGCTGCAGCAGATGTGAACTTGTTAACCTGTGCAGCAGAGTACCTGAAGAAAGCTTAGCCTTCTGGGAATGCCAGGATAGCTCCCTCAGCAGGGGACACACAGGGTAAAAGCTTGCACACAGTCCCTTGGCATGCACTGGTTTATGCTTTTGTCAGTCTTTAGGTTCTGAAATGCATCAATTCTCTTTGAAAAACCCAAGCACAAGCATCATCTTTATGGAATCACTGAGAATCTTTCCATCCTGCTGTTCGCTAGGACCAAAACGAGAGAGCTTATCTCATTATCCCAGTGCTCAGAAGGTTTCCTCTGACTCCATTTACTGAAATGACAATACAAGTACTTTCTGATGTGTTTTGCAGCTCTACAATGTAAAAACACAGATTACACATTTACTAAAAATATCTGTGAGTAACAGCATCAACTGCAGTCACAGCTCTTGCCTATTCCAATGTATCACCTCAAACTGATGATGTTTGATTATAAATCAGTTTGCAGCTTATTTGTTCTCTGCCCAGATGTGCCTAATTCCTGTTGTCATCCTTGCAAAAGCATGGATAGATGCACAAGGAGGAGCAGTGAGGAGCTGCAAGGAGGAGCCCCGCATGCAGCACTCCACTTTCTCTCAGTTTTGGATTCATGCTGCTTAGTTTCTTTTGGGAACAGCTCTCAGTGATCCAATGAAAGTCCCTCAAAGCACCATTGTAATGAAGTACCTGGTCATGTGAGTGGCACCTTGAGCTCCATAACCACTTGCCCAGCACTGAATGAGGACCATAGCTGGGAGAACATGGAGCATCAGGCCCTGTACACAGTCCAATGCACATGAGGAGCTGCTCCTGGCAAGTGCAGCGCAGTCTCCAGTTCCTTTTGGGACCTTACTGAGCTTCCCACTGGTCAAATAACAATTCAGCAATTCCAGAGAAGTGGCCTTGGGGGAGATATAGGTACCAATCAACTGGGTCCTTTCAGAGCCTGGGGTTGAGCTGATGACCCATTTACTTTTCATTTCCCATTAACCAGGAAGACTACAGCAGCATCCCAGTACTGCTGCGTGTATATAGTTAACAGTGTATATTATTGCTATAGAGAGAGCTCTTTTCTTTTAAAGAGACTGTTTTACAGAGGGAATACCTCAGCTCTCCTTGGAGTATAGCATCTAATAGAAAAGGAATAATAACTCCCAAAGCCCACGTCAGAACTACCCACACAGACAGATAATTTCAACTCACTCACAGCTATAGCTATAACTGCAGAATAAAGGAGCCGTCTTCCTATGTTAGAGCCAGGCAGCCGCTGCCTTTAAACTCGAGCTGGAGCAAACCTTCCCTGTCAAGTGGCTGTTCTGTTCGTAGACTGCCTCCTAAGGTTCTACCCAGCTCCTAGTGACAGGGACCTCCCTGTTTTTACGTGTTTACACAGCTCAGAGCATCACTATGAAGTTCACTGGGAGATCAGTCAGGTGTTATCATAATACCCATCATAAGTAAGCAGTCAAGGATCAGTGAAAGCACATTATCCAGGTATGTTGCAAAGAACATTCATAGAATCAGAGAAGCAACTAGACTGGAAAGGACCTTTAAGACCATCATTATGCAAAGTTACTACTTTTCTCCCTTTACCTCTCTGCCTTCTAAGTGACATACTGGCAGGCAGAAAACTTTTCATATGCAAGTCATTTAAAGATTCAGAGGCCATACCATTTGAGCTGGAAGCTGGTTTCCAATCAAGTAGATTGAACCACCTTTAAAAATTAATAAGTAAAGGAAAAAGGCTGCAGGAAAAAAAGAAGTTCTCCTCTTTTCACATATGGATTATTGTGCCCAAACTGTCGCATCCTGTTTCAATGCTGAGTGGTTAAACAGTGAAAGTTCACTGGTGAGAGACGGTAAGGCAGGTGAAAACCCCCATGTCCCCAGGCAAGGTTCTCTTCTCTGAACCTGTGTAAAAAATCAAGCTCTCCAGCCATGAATAAACCCCTGTAAGTGATCTGATGCTTGGTGTGAACACAGCTAAAAACATCTATTGACATCGGTCCCCTCCCGGAGCCCCACCACTCCCCAAAGATCTTACTGTATACGGGGAAAAAACACAAGCGAGCACCCCCAAGCCAAGCATCTCAAAGGCAGGTATTTTCCCAGTTAAGCCTCCTGAGCCACCCAGGTGACAGAGAGAATTCAGAAGTAGGAGTGTCAGAGCAGGCACCGCAATCAGAGGTGGCTCGTAGCACTCCACCGCGGCTCCTGGCACAGGGCTCCACATCAAAACCAGAGCAAACCCCTCTTCAAAACAAAGAAAGAGTACAAACAAAAAGGGAAAAGACCTCATTGTGTGAGTACCTTTGATTCCTGGCTGGTAGTTGATGCTGGAGAGGGGGGCTGCTCTGTGCTCTCCACTTCATTCTCTTTCTCCACACTATCCACGCCGACTTCAGTCATGCTGCTCGGAGGAATCATTTCACCTCTAAATCACTGCTGCTGTCGGGAAGAAAAGCTACAGACCTTGCCGGCTTCTTTTCATTGAATGTCCTCTTGCTTCTCTGCTCCTCTGGAGCAAATGAACTCCTGCTGCCAGGCTTCACTACATTTGCGAGACTGGAATTCTCTGGATTTTCTTTCTTTTCCCCCTTCTCCTCCTCCTCCTCCCCCTCTTTCTCCTCTCCCTCCTTCCTCCCTCCCCTCCCCTATGCGATTCTGCTGTGATGGGGAATAAGTTATCGATGGCTCCGCAGGTCAGCTCTGTGCCTGCTCCTGTGTTTTCCCTGATCCTCCTCCCTTCCGTGTGGAGCAGAGTCGTGACCGCCAGCCCTCTGATCGGAGGGGAGTGAGCTGAAGCAGAAAGCTCAAGCCACGCACACACACGCGGGGCACTGGAGGGAGGAGTTGTGTTTCCAGTGCTGGGAATAGCTTTAGAGGAGCATGTGCTGTCATAGTAGTGAAAGAAAGTAAGACTTGTGCGCACACACACACATGCAGGCAGAGGGACAAGCAGTGTGAATGAGCTTTGGAAGCATTTTACCTTTTAATAGGCTGCAGAAGGCAGAGTTTGAAGGGCAGCTTTATATTCTTTTTCTGAAGAAAGGCTCTAGAAACACAGAAGAAAAATGAGTCTTCCCTTTCCTTGTCCCAGAGAGGATGATTTAAAACCCTAACTACCCAGTCTTTATAAAGCTCCCACCTTGCTTTATGTTTACCTTACATCCCAAACTTGCTAGCAAGTGGTGAGACAGAGTCAGGGGAGAGTCACCTGTAGTTCCACATGTTCTTTGCTCCCCTCCCAGCCAGGGAAGCCCAGCTCTGAGCCAGACACATGTAATCCAGGTCAGCTGGTGCTCACATGCTATACCTGTGGGTTGTCATAGTGATAACACTCCATCCGGCAGACACTGAGCAGAAGCTGCCATCGGGAAGGGCCCTCTGGCATCCCCAATGCCGTCATTCCCAAGGATGTGGCACCCGGAGTCATGTTTGGGGCTGTGGCAGCAGCAGCAGAAGGTCAGCACATCTTTGCTGGCTGGCTCTGACTGCTTTCTATTGCTCGAGGTTTTGCATGATTTAAATCTGCTGCAACAGTGCCTGTCAGCTCTCTTGCCTGCTGAATTACAGTCTCTATTGGGAAAAGCTGAATGGATGTGCTATAGGACCTGCTAGAGCAGACCCAGGGGAGGCTGCAAGGGCTGGAGCACCTCTGCTATGGAGAAAGGCTGAGAGTTGGGCTTGTTCAGCCTGGAGAAGGCTCCAGGGAGACCTTAGAGCAGCTTCCAGTGCCTAAAGGGGCTGCCAAGAAATCTGGAGAAGGGCTTTGGACAAGGGTCTGTAAGGACAGGACAAGGGGGAATGGTTTTAACCTGCCAGAGGGGAGACTGAGATTAGACATTAGGAAGAAATTCTTTAAAGGTCTTAGACTGTTCTTAAGAGCTGGAGGTATTGTCCAGGTGCAAAGCTCATTTCTTCCACTCAGTAAATGAGATTTGGGCTTTGCTGTAAAATCAGCCTCTTAGCAATGAGCAGGCACCGGGCAGAGTCCCAGTTTGGGAAAATCAGGGCAGCTGTGGGCAGCGGAGATCTCGGCAGAGTGATAACAATGGATGCTCCAACTCTTTTTTAAGTATCTCCACAGGGCCGGTCCAGCCTAACACAGCCAAATCAGGGCCAGGGCATGGCTCTCTGCCCCTGCAAGAACTGTTCCACATGCCCAGCAACAGAGCAGATGAGAAGCACAAAACTCACTTTGGTCCTGTTCCCCAGCAGTGTTGTGAACCAGTCTTAAGAGCCTCAAAACCCATCTTCTGGTGAACATTTAGGTCACCTTAGAAGTGGACCCGGAGTGGCTTGGGGATGGTTAATACCCTTGGTGTTGTAAAATCCTGCACATGTTTTGTGTGAGAAGCTTGTAGCGTCATGACTGTGTAAGTGACTATCATACCACTTGCCACTCTTTTTTTTTGGTTGTTTTACCAAATTAGTACTGACACCTGCTGCACTCCCTCTTTTCTCCCAATTACTCACTTGTCAACCACCACTGATCTGTCAGCTTCTTGACAATTAGCCTGGGAAAGATGAGTCAAACCTAAAATCTTACCAAAAAAGCAAAAGAGAAAAGAAACCGGGTTTCTTCTGGTTTCATTTCCTTTTCAGAGGCTCTTGCAAATCAGATCTCCTGTATAATGGGCTGATCAGTTAGAACCTACCTCTGCCTCTCTCTCCTGAGAAGCTGGACTTGTGATTGCTGCCCATCAGTCTCTAAGTGAAGGTACTTGGTGGAATGTGAGCACTGCAGCACGGTACTGAACAAGGAAATTGAACAGATTCTCCAGTGAAGAGACAAACGGAATCTCTGGAGCGGGGAAAGACAATCTGCATGAATGAAACATGAGAGCCGATGTTCAGCCCCCAGCTGAAGTTGTTGCACTGTGTGAAGGCACTTGGATACTGCCTGGAATCACCTCCGCGCATGGCCCGGTGGGGTGCTCCAAGGCTGACTGCATGGGTGCTACACTTTGCCCATCCCTCCTGCTCTCTGGTACCCCCCACACAAAGGCAACAGGGTGCCATGCAGAGCACTCCTCTGTGCTGGGGCTCCAGCACTTCTTAAGGTCTGACTGCAGCCAGCACAATAACAGCATCCCAGAGGATCCTGACGCCAGGAATGTACACACACTGCTGGGGAGCTCCACAGTGGCAAGATTAAGCTCATGTAGGGAGTCTGGCACACGTCATGTTCTTTTGCCTTCTTTTCTTCTGTTATAGGCATTGCTTTGAAATATTTGAGCACTTTTCTGTGAAAGAGGTACGGGAGTAGAGCTGGATTTCACCAAAGGGAAGATATCAAATCAGTGCTTATTAAAAGATGTTATTCTTCTGAATAACACCAGTTATAATATCCAGTATCTGAAGGAGGCCTACTAGGATACTAGAGAGGGACTATTCATGAGGGACTGTAGTGATAGGACAAGGGGTAATGGATTCAAACTGAAATGGGGAGGATTTAAGCTGGATATAAGGAATAAATTATTTATTGTGAGAGTATTGAGGCACTAGAACAGGTTGCCAAGAAAGCTGTGAATGTCCCATTCCTGGAAGTGTTCAAGGCCAGGTTGGACACAGCTTGGAGCAACCTGCTCTAGTGGAAGGTGTCCCTGCCCATGGCAGGGGGTAGGAACTAGGTCCTTCCCAACCCAAACCATTCTGTGATTCTATAATTCCTGTTTAGACCCTCATGTATTTACTGGAGAAAAAACGAAAGTAAAAAGGAGAGAGGGAGCTATAAATGTCATCATTCACTGCCTGCTGCATAAACCATCCCATGCTCCTCAGCATACAGAGGATATAAGAGAGCATATAGAGATGACACTACTGATGAATGCCATTGGTTTAAACCACTGTGTGCCTCTCTAGAAATGCACAAAGCAATGAGGAATCAGGCTGGCTGCCACTGAAGCAGGGCCCTTGAAGGGAAGAGGAATTACGTTTCCTGAACTATATCAACTCCCAAGAGTTGATAGGCTGAGCGCCACAGAACACTGTTGGACACAGGAAAAAAAGGCTGTAGTTCTGGCACTTGCAGTGAAACTTAGTCAGCCTCTTCCCTCTTCCCAAGTTCCTCAGTCCAATTTGTGAGTGTTCCAGGTGAGAAACAGTAGCTTCATTTCTTAGTCTATTCAGTTTTGTCTTTGAGGAAATTGGCAACAGGATACCCTTCTAGGGCCATTTGTGATGGGAATTTTACTGTTGGCATCGTGCATTGGGCCAGATGAACTGGTGGACATCTTCACTAGGCTCTCCTCTCAAATATCTTTTGCTGTCCACAGCTGGCTAAGTGACTACAAAGACCAGAGCATTGCTCTCATGGAGTATCTGCCCGTGTTTCCAAGTAACAGGCTTGTGGGCACTTCTCACCAGCAAACACTGTAGTCACAGGGAAAAGGATATTAAAATAGTGTCAGGTGGCTGGGGTTTTGTTTATAGCCACATGGCCCATGTTTGCTTTCAGTACAATCCTGACAGCTCATTGAGCAACTAACATAGTAACAACCCCCCTTGGATTCTGCTTATCAAAATGCCATCTAAGGGCTACAGTCACCAGCTCATCGAGCTGGAAGCACAGACTGGTCAATGCTCTGAAAGCATTCCCAGTACTAATGGGATGCTGTTGGCTTGCAGTTTGACTAAAATGACCTCAAAACACTTCTTAGAGTTTAAGTATTAAGCCTCACACTGCTCCAGGGCACGATTCTACTGCAGCAAGTAATGGCAGAGGAAGCCAGACCAACAGATTTGTGCCTGTACTTAAGCTGGGAGAAAAATGGAACCTCTGCCTGAGTATTCATTTTAAAACCTCCCTCCATCCACAGCAATGCCACAGAGAGTGATGCAAAGATCACGCTGCATCTTGGGCAGCTTGAATCTGCCTTTCAGAGAGATGATGATGAGACTCAAACACCGCTACCCAGATATCTAGACCAGGAGAAAGAAGAATGCTGCATCCTCTTCTGATAGCAAGAAATGTTTGAGAAAGGGAGAAGAGGATGTAATTATAAGAGATGGAATTTAGCCAAATACAGCATGTAATATGTTCAGTCTTACAAAAAGCATTGCAATACCTTTAAATAACCAGCGACAGTCCCGACCTGATTTTACATCTCTGCTGGCAATATGATTCCTTCTCACTTTTTATAGGAATGCGATATAAAAAGAAGAGGCCCATGGAATCAGTATCACCATTTCCTGCAACTCACAGATGCTCCTAGAAATTCCTGCCATTTAATAACCATTCACTGTCTTGGACCAATATGGCTGTAGCAGGAACGTCCTGAACCAGCTCATCAGGTTGCTGCAGTGGGGATTTAGCTGTATATTAAATCCTTTCAGGGTATCCATGCTCCAGATATTTAAAGAGATAACAAAGATGCGATAATTAATATAATCTCCTCCACTTATTGTCGACTCTGCTTTAACCTCACTTGTATTTCCTTGGATAGGAATTAAGACTCTTCCTGATGGCTGTCAGTACCACTCAGAAGGGTCTCATACAATCACACCATGTCAGCCAGATACTACTGCTTTTCCTCAGCCTTTTCCAGAGTGGGATGGGAGGAATCCCCCTACACATACACAGGTCAGCATGCTGGATCTTGGGCTTCTTTTTCATTCTCTGAAAGGCTTTTGTTAGGAGTGAGCTTTCAATCACCTCTTTCTTTCTTAGACCTTCCCTGACCTAAACTGCCCCTTCAATTCCTTTGCCTGGTGGTTAGCCTTTCCAGGCGTGAGCTGGGTATTACAGCTCACAGGGCTTTGCTGGATTTGTCTCAGATTCCTGTTTTCTCCATTCACTGTGGTATTGAATACCGTCAACGTGAGCTATTTCTTCACTCATGTCAGTGAAAATGCATCGAGAGCAACATTTTGCTCAAACTGCAAGTAGAATCCAAATGAAGCCCTGGCAAACATTCCCAGCAGAGCTGCTGGTGAACACAAGGATATGTATATGCATTCCTTTTTCTTTTCATACAGATATCTTATGGCTACGCACAATTTTTGGCAGGCTGCGTATGCAGCGTGTTTCCTGCCTTAGGTAGTTACAGCACGCCTGTCGCTGCAATATTTAGGCACAAACACGGACGCTGAATGCAAAATGAACCTCGCTGTCAACTGTAAACCTGCAACCGTTGTGCTCTCGTATTGTGACCTGGAAATATAAAGGATTTCTCAGCGTGCCAATGACCTCCGTCGGGAAAGCAGGGCTTTTCCACAGGGTGGGGTGGAACTTGGTTACACGCAGCAAGTCTCATAAATGCCTTCAGAGGCTGGATTTGTAGGAATAGCAGGAATTATCATTACCAAGGTTAACATTCCACTTGATCACATTAGTGCATATGTCAGCTGGAATAGATGTGTGTATGATGAGGGTGCCCAACAATTACCTGTCTTTAAACGATCTGTTACAACCCTCAAACAATAAAAAAGCAAGTGTTCAGCATCATATAAATCTGATAGGAAAGAGAATACTTTTCAGTCCACACACATCAGGTTTGTTCCTCAAATCTTCCTGTAAGGCAAAAGTTGACAGATACTGATAATGGCTGGGTTGTTGTCTCTCTACATATCTACCAGTTCAAACTAAAAATGGGAAGTAAAATTTTAATAGAGCAAAAAATAAAGGTAAACCTTACAAACACTGCAAGAGGTTATCTATAATGATTTCTATTATTTCATTTCAAGCAATTGAATTCTTGGGAGCCCAGTGCAAAATGGTAAGAGAAAAACAAGTTTGTCTTCTTGGCTAAGACAAAACTATCACTATTTTATGAGCCTATCAAATCCAATCAGTACCTTTGAAAAAGGATTCAGGTCAATTTATAATACAAAAAATCAGATTGTACTATTAAGACTGCAAGCAGTGATAAAAGCACTGAGCACTGTAGTTGTGAACCTCTCCAATCAGATTTCTTCATAGAAATAACATGCATTTTTTTTAAAAGTCCTTCAGTGCACACAATTGTTATATTTTGTTGCTTAAAGCAATAAGAAAGGACATGATCACTCCTATCTGAAACCTGAACACAGAGAATTCTGGAGTCACTGCTTCTTTTGATGAATACAAACCACTGCCTCTCATTATTCAAAGAGGTCAAGCTCTGCTGCAAGAGCAAACAATTTCACTAGCAAAGATAGCCATGAGTTTTAGAAGTACAAATATCAGAAGAGAAATGAAAGAAAAATTAGGGGAAAACTGTCCAAAGTATGAGTGTCTTCATCTTCCACATGCATAACTATTTCTAGTTTTCATTGGATTTATGGGGAAAAACAAATCTCCTCAGGTTCCCTGATGCTTGCTTGCCATATCGCCTGCAGTGTTACCCCTCTAAAATTGCCCTTCTAATGCCTCAGGATGTCTGAACAGTTCAGGTTGAAAGGCATTGCCCACCAGGCCCAGTAAAACTTGGACCTCTCCCATTGTTTCAATGGAATGAATTATCTCAAATTCAAATGCGTAATAACTGAGCCCAGTGGTTTCAGACTTTGAGCAAACAGGGCACTGAAGCTGTAGATTTACCCACAGAGTTGGTCAAATTAGTTCTGATAACAGACAATTAAGTTGACATGAATGATGATATGACCAATATAACTTGTATGCTTTTAAAACTCTATTTGCATTTTGTAGTCTGTAATACTTCTGTATTACTAGGGGTTTTTAATGAGGAAAGAAAAGACTACTGAGCAATGAGCATCAGGATGGCTGAAATCCGTAGGCAAAGCAAGTGACTACAAATTCCTAAGGTGGGCTAATATTTGGGATGCTTTAATTTAGTTGAAAGCTGAACCATGAGCCTAAGAAAGCTGAGCACGGATCATATGTAAATTCAATGCACCAACAATGAAAGAAAGCAGCAGTTTATGGCAGAAAGGACAGCCATCATCTCAGAATGTTAGGCACTGATTCAAATTGCGGCATTCCTCTGGGATCCCAGAAACAAGGAAATCCAGCAGATGTGGCAGTCCCCACTATCACAACAATCAAGAGATGCAGACATTGGGAAGATGTAACTTCAGTCAAAGAAAACCCTTGTGATCCATGAGAAAAAGTACAAAAAGCACTGATAATCAAGCTGGGACACATCAGGTGAGATTGTCTTTCCAAGGGGATGTGACCAGCCCACAGATATGAACTCCTGCAAACTCAGGAAGCTTATACCTAAATCGTGAACTCTTCAGGCTAGGTATTTACCTTTTATTTAGAGCTTCTACAGCAGCTAGTTTTGCTTTCTGTCCAGTCTTAGGTATTACAGTAAGCCAAACAAATAAGCATTTTAAAAGGTAAGTATGTGTCTCCTCAAGAAGCTGAACAGTAGGGTTTTATATATATATACACACACACATTTATGTTCATATGCTACATATTTAGCACAGCAATGGCTTCATATGTTGTAACCATGCTGAATGATAAATAACAATAGGCAGTGATGCTCAGGAAAGATAAGGGGAAGCTCACTGCAGTAAAGACTCCATACGTCAAAAGAAGTAGTGCAGAGAATGATCTGACAGATAAAAATGTCTGCTGTGTATTTGTGTGACCCCCAAGGAGAGCTCTGTGAAGGAAATCTATTTTTATCTTTCACATAGAAAAGCAGAGAATGGGCAGAGCTGGGAATGATGGGCTTTAACTGCAGATGGCTGCTAAAGGTTTTGACTTCTTTGGGGTACCTTTCTTAATCCCACTGCACTCAGCGGAGTTATAAGGCTGCTTGCAATACGCTTTAAAAGCTAGTTCCCCATGAGGTGAAACAAACCATGCTCAGATCATCATGGGGTATTGCAAAAATGCTTCATGGACCTTTTTGTTCTTCCACAGATGTGAAAGCTGCCCTCTTTTCACCTGGACAGAAAAGCTGGACCACAATTGAGCACTTAGCTTGAAAATACTAACCCCACTTTAGTCAAAGACAGTTTAAGCCTATTCTCCTCGTTATTACTATATTTTTTATTGTTATTAGAGGACTAAATATTAGCCCTGGAGCCCATACTCAGAAGCAAAAGTAAAACAAAAGTAAAAGTAACTTGGCGCTGCTTCACTCATCTCATGCCTACCTTCTTACTCCCTAAAAATTTTGGACTGAAAATTTTATTCTACAGAACCAAACTTTAGTTGATCTAAATGCAAAAAGGTGTAAGTAGCATAAAATACATGATAACAGGCAGCTACAACCATTTTTCCCCCCCTGTCCTTTATATGCAGGTGTTTGCTTAGCTGCTGGTAAAAAAGACTTGGGGACAAAAGACATAAATGACACCACAGGGGTGAGAGCTGGTTACCAAAAGAGAGATAAAGCTCATTTTAATTTACAGACACATCTCCCTCCCTCCCAGAGACTCACAGTTTGAAAAACACAGTAAAAGCTTCTGTGCCAATCCTAAAAAACATCTTCCCTGAGCAATACACAGGAATCACAGAACAGTTAGAGTTCGAAAGGTCCTTAAGATCATCCCATTCCAACCCCCCTGCCATAAGCAGGGACACCTCACACTAAACCATGTCACCCAAGGTTCTGTCCAACCTGGCCTTGAACACTGCCAGGGATGGAGCATTCACAACCTCCCTGGGCAACCCATTCCAGTGCCTCACCACCCTAACAGGAAAGAACTTCCTCCTTATATCCAATCTAAACCTCCTCTGTTTAAGTTTGAACCCGTTATCCCTTGTCCTGTCACTACAGTCCCTAATGAAGAGTCCTTCCCCAGCATCCCTATAGGCCCCCTTCAGACACTGGAAGGCTGCTATGAGGTTTCAGTCCTAATATTCTATTGACAAGGGGAGTTACTCACATTTAGCCATCAAAAGAAATAAATCCTTTGAAACAGGATTGTCTTGAAGGCAAGCTTTGCAGGTGCATGCCAGATCAGTAAAGGGTCCCAGGATTCCATCCCTGGAGACAAATCCAGGTGGCTCCAGTTAGGCACATTTCCTGCTATCTGTGGAAATAAAACGATGCCGCAAAACCAGGCCATAGCAGTTATCTGGCAAAGAGATCAGACAGTGCTATTATAGTCAGCATGCAAACCATTTTCCCAGTTAATTATATGTGTCTAATGTCAGAGAGCTAATTATCCAAGAAAAAACATCACAATTCCTAAAAGAGCACAGAACCAAAGAAAAGCCAAACTTCCCTGAAGTTTTGCACTCAGGACAATGAGATCAATGTGTGTTTTGACTGTGTTTGAACTGTTGGTTTTCTGGTGGGTTGTTGTTGTCCATCCGTCCCCCAGGTGAAATGAGAAAAGCTAAAAGCAATCCTGGGATTTATCACATTCAATGGCTTCCCTCTTTCCACTTCTTGCACCATCTCACTGTAGCAAATTACCCATGTTGTTCTTTTCCTTCAGTCACTGTGAGAGGCATCCCTAGAAACATACCAAGTGACTTGGTGAAACAGTGTTTTACACCACTGTTCATTTCATCTCTGAATAGACCACACACACGTCCTTAGAGCTGTGAAGAATGTCAAGAACTGCTCTGTTAACTATTTAAGCTCATCAAGTACGATCGATATGCAAACCAGAAATTAGAGTTCAGGTGACATTCCTCCCTTTCACAATGTAGGTGTTTGGCTTCTTTCACCTAATTCATTTCTTGAATTAGATGAAAGAATGAATTACATCTGCTCATGACCAGTGTTATCAGGCTCCTTTCTAACTTTCACTCCGAGGTTCCCTGGACTGAGGACCAGCCTTTCTCCAGGACTCTTGGGAAGCATTATCCAAGTCAAGTGCAGGTTTGCATTTGGCAACTTTGTCCCAAGGCTTCCTGCTTGGGACCTTCTCATTCTCATGAGTCGAGTTGCTATGGGGCAGTGCTCCGCACACTTCTTTCTTTTAAAGATTCAGCATAGAAAACCAGAAAACAACAAAACTACCCCAAAATGAAAGTGGAAACAAAGGTCAATGGAAGAAGACAGAAAACTCTGTGGACAGTTTGTTCATGTACTAGGTTACCCTGATATTGGTGGTATTCAGGTGGGTTAAACAGCCATAGAATCACAGAATCAATTAGGTTGAAAAGACCTTTAAGATCATCAAGTCCAACCTTTACCCCAGAACTGTCAAATCCACCACTAACCATGTCCATAGCTCAAGTGAATTTAGGGAGCTGTGTTATGTTACACAAATAGGGTTACAAACACAAAGTGGGTGAGCCAGGAGCTAAGCTGCAGCTGAAGACACTTGTGGAAGTTTCATTTTAATAGCTTTTATCTTTTTCCCTTTACATCAAGCCTGAAGTCTCCATTCTCAACTTTCAACTTCTCCGCTATCAGAGAGTATGAGCTGAGGGCAAACTGATAGAAGAATGCACCAAAAGGAGGAATAAGAATTAACTTGACATTTCAGGAACTATATTAACTACATCACCTGGGACCGCAGAAGAGCCACAGATTAATGGAATCATCGCTCTCATTTTGTAAGAGCCTGCCCATGAGGGAGCAACTTGATAAAATATCAGTCATTATTTTAAATGACAAAGCTGAACCAATTCGTCTCAGCTGTCAAATGTTCCTGTCCAGAAAGGACAATCGCTGCTTTTAGCACACACTCCTATTTTCTGTCTCACTAAAAGGTGTAACTATTCCAGCACAGTTTAAAAGCCATGTCCCTGCTTCAGCCTCAAGGGTTCCCTCCAAATGTTAGTTCAGGAAACAAGCTTTCATTAGTCACCTTAATTATCAGCTCATATTCCACTATCATTCCTGGACATGTAAACAATTTATATATTCTCCATAAGGCTAGCTTTGATAATGGGGGCCTTATCTAACAAACAGTTTGTCAGGGCTCTCCAACAAATTCAGCCTACTATTTTTCACTCAGAGAATACTACTACTACAGATCTCCATTGGGATTTATTGGCAGATGCAGAGAAGCAGTAAGGTCAGCTTAAGCAGTATGGTAAGCAGCTGGATAGGTGTTCCCAATGTGGAGGAAGTAAATTGCTGCTCAGTGAGAGCACTGTTGCTGTCTTGGCCTTTGTTAAAGACTCATCACAGACTTCATAATAAGCCATCTACACTAAGGCTTCTTGGGGTATAGGTTCTGAATGTTTGTGAGCATAGCCCTTTGAGTAGTGGCCAGAGGATCTTCCCTTCTTCTCCAGGTGGAAAAGGAAAAATCATGGGGTTGTTTAGTGATTTGTCTACACAAAACATGTGCCTGTGCTTACACTATGTGGACTCAGGAACGGACTGAAGGCATGTTTCAGAACACATTTAGGGGAAAGCTAGGATTTGGTCATTGATTAGCTGTCTCCTTAGATGAGGTGAGGCAAATAACTGCTTCCTATCTATCAGAAATGAAGACCTATCCACCATAGACTTACTGGCTGTTCTGGTTTGTCATTCAAACTGAAGAGGAATAGGTGAGGGGGTTTTTTCCCACTCCTTGAAATTCTAAATCAACAGTGTAAAGTATCCTATCAATGACTGTTGAGCCTTTCCTGAGCCCAGCTTTTCAGGTGTAATGCTTTGGTTATAGCATGAAGACAATAAGTAATATACTGAAAGTTAATGCCTATATCTACCTATTGAACCACTGAAAATATCTCCTAATTCCCTCACTCTCAGACCAGTGCAAACTACTCTCTCTCACCCACATTCTACCTTGACTTTTGATTGGAATAGGTGTTCATAGATTGCCTCTTCAAGCAAACCTCTCCAGTGTTTATCATCTATGGCATGGACAAAGCCTTTCAAACTGATGCATCAATTAGAGCTTGATGTGAGTTCATGCAAGGAGGAAGAAGCATGTGAGTGGAAAAGCCTTTCTTATCTGTTGTGTGCCTGAAGTAAGCCTTTTTCTAGACAACTGCTCATGAGCATTAGTCTTTCTCTAAAAGGAGGGAATTCACTGGGTATACTGTCTTCAAACGAGCTCTTAATTCTGAATGTAAAATTCTTCATGGATGTTAGCTGAACATACCAATACATATTTGAAATGGAAAATGGATCTAATGTTGCACAGTGCTGCAGTTGTAACAGCTTCCTTGTCTTCCAAAATGGAAAAAAAGAATGGTATTTCTTCTTTGTAATCCCTTAAGAATAAATAAAAGTAAAATGACAGAACATTAAGACCTCAGGTTTTGGCAAGAAAGTAGGATTTAGGTTTAGTTTTGCTGGGCCAGATACATGGATGGTGGGATTCACTGCAGCGATTTCAAAGCTAATGGCATCACACTAAAACTACACAGCAGAATATCAGGTTATGAAACGCTCTTACATGCAATTAAATGAAGCTACAAAATGTGTCTGTGATTTTGATGTAAATCTGTCAGGTGGTTCATTGGTGTTAGAGGAAAATGAATTCTGCAAATTCTGATGCACTTGACTGAGATTCAACTGCAATAGAACTTAAACCCAGTAGAGCACCTGTGAGGTTTAGGGTTTCAGACATTTACAGCCATTTTCCTTAAGAGGGTCAACAAAAGAGAACATTTGCCCATATGAAATGCAATGTTATCACAGCATTCTTCTGACTGCTTGTCAAAGTCAAGGGATAATTTAAAGGCTGCAATGTAAGAGCTACATTTTCTTTGTGAGTAGAGCAATTACATGTTTAAGAGAGAGTTCAAAATCCAATTATTTAAATATATTCTTATATATAAATGAATATATATCAAATTATATATGATATATAAACTACATACCATACATACATTCATGTATATATGTATATGTGTGTGTATATATATATATATATATATGAATGCTGCAACTGCTTTTCTGGGCATGGTGTGCTGTACTAATTGTTTTGATTACAAGAATTAAAGCCAGTGGAGACTTAGCTCTTGGGCAACTACTATGGACTGAATAAATTTCAGTAATCCAAGCATCTCAAAATTTGGGATTTGAAAGACAAATCCAAATCTGAGTCCTGCTTCACACTATGCAGCCTCCTCCTCTCCCCCATTTCCTTCTTGGTTTTACAGCTCAGAGGTCAGGCAGCTCATTCCAGGCACAACACTACCCCATTCTTGCTTATCAAGCGTACCCTCCTCATGTGTTTTCATGTTGCTGCTACTACACAGTCTAGATCTTACGCAGCACTGGAAGGTGCATTTCTGAGGTCAGTGGTCCTGAGCAAATGTCTCAGTCCCTACGGAATTGAATGGGAGCACTGAATTATGAAAGGGCTGCAAGAGCTGGGCCCAAACCCACGTGTGCTGTAGCCCCACAGCCTCTGAAGCAAGCACAGTCCTTTCAGGTATTTTGGTTTTACCTTCTATGGTGCAGATCTAAAGCCATCAAGGATGGCTGAACTATCTTTAAATAGAAAACCAGCTTAATCAACCTACACTGATCTCCATGTATAGATCGCTGTTATGTGAAAGTCCTCCCAAGTCCTGAATCTGCAAACCTCCCAGCTGTTTCTTCTCACTTGATGCAACCACAACTGAAAACCAAGACCTTAGTGTATTTGTGGCATATCTTACCCACAGCACATCAGCAGGACAGGTTTTACTTCTTCAGCATTACATTGGTCATGCGTCTTTAGTTGCTCCTGAAGAGCCTCTGCAAAGGTTCATTTAACACAAGGCAAAAGCAGTCAGAAATAAGGACACTGAGCCAAGCACACCTCTCCATTAGGCTGGCTGGGTGCTGTGAACCCATCAGCCTAATTAGACAGATGTGATGAGGAGCTATTGCCCTCTCTAGAAACCCACAACTGTGCATAGAGCTAGCAACAGTTATCAGCCTTTTATAAGGGATGAGAAGCAAAACACCAGCATTGCAATCACCACCAAACACACTCAGCTGCAAAGCCTTGTACATCCATATATGTGACACTAGGGAATGTTTAGGCTGGCATGAAACTGTGCTCCAGGAGCTAGCCTTACTTGGAGAGCGGAAAGAGGAAAATGAAGGATTGATGTAAGTTCTAGCAGAATTAATTACAAACTGTCAAGAACATGAGATGTTAGGGGGAAGAAAGAAAGCTCCAAAAGAGGCAATTATATTCCTACAATTTTATGGTTATTGCTGCTTGAATATAAAAAGAATTAAATGAAATTTCTTATTTTAAAGTGTTGAAATAAGAGACAGAATTTCTTTTCATGCTGTCATACCTACACACTTCTTTGAGAAATTATAGTTTCTAACCCTTATAATTATGACTATAATTTAGAAAACATTAATTGGAACACTACAGAGCATAGAAGTGTCTGCAGTCACTGTCTGGAACAGTGACTTGGATGGATATGAGTAACTTCATCCACCTTAGCATACATTAACTCTGAAAACTGGTAACACTGTTAGCATCTCACTAATTCTCATTTCACTTTAAATCATAGAATCATAGAATAGTTAGGGTTGGAAAGGACCTTAAGATCATCCAGTTCCAACCCTCCTGCCATGGGCAGCGACAAATACCTAGCTAAAGCACATATCTTAAACACTTCTATTCTCCCGCAGCATAACCACCCCACTCCCCGACTATATTATCTGTGATCAAATGTGGACAGATTCTTCTTCCAATCTCTTGGTTTGTTGGAGTTTCATTGGCAGAAATGTTTTCTTCTGGCAAATGGCTTCTTTCCTCTCCTCAAAAAGGGTCAAGTTCCAGTGAAATATGAATGTCCAGTAAAACAAGGCCAACTTTCTGACGCTAAAGTTGACAAAATCTGAATGGGAAGCAGCAGCTCCCTTCGTGGTTGGGTTTGGAATTCTGTTATCTTTCCCTACACACTCTGTCTGAGACTCCAAGGGCCTAGAAAACTGAGGGTCATTTCTGCAGAATAGGTGTGACCTTAGCTAACATGAAAGCTTAGCGTCAAACAGTCCTTAAACTCCTTCAGGATCTGGCTAACATGGTTACAACCTGCACCACATGAGACAAAGCCATAACAGAAATGCTAGAAAGCTTTTTCACCAACTCCCACCCCCTTTTTTGTTCCCCTCCCAATAAAAGAAGGAACCAAAAGGAAAGACTTTGTCAATTCCTCTTAATCTCAGTGATGCTGGTTCGGTTTTTCCTTCCCTCACACATTCTTTCAGATGCAGATCTCTAAAGTAGTTCCCTGCTTCTAAATTTGTGTCACAGGCACAATGAGCCCAAGGGAGATGAAGGCAGTGGAATTCCACAGGCCCCCCACTGACTCCAATTAAAACGAGGGCCAGAAAGCAATTACTCTGTGAAAGTATATATATATCTGCAACCACCCAGGAGGGTCGGCATTAATAAAGAGTTTTAATGCAGTCATCTAATTAGGAGGAGGAGAGCTAATGTTAGCAGCTTTGCTTGTCACAGTGACTCAAAACATGACAAAGGGGAGTGAGAAATAGTACTTTTAAGGTAAGGGAAGCTTCACTTAAAAGCTTGTGGCAACTATGCTTTCATCTGATGACTGCAAGACAGAAGTAAAAAGAAATAGGCCTTCGGATCACAGAAGGATTTGTGCTAGAAGGGACCTCAAAGCTTATGCAGGTCCAGCCCCCTGCCACAGGCGGGGACCCCTTCCCTTCCACTGGAGCAGCTGCTCCAAGCCTGGCCTTAACACAGCCAGGAATGGGGCAGCCACAGCTTCTCTGGGCACCTTGTGCCAGCGCCTCAGCACCCCAAGGCACAGCCAAAAAATTTTGGGAAGCTGCTTCTCCAAAAAAAACCACCTCAAGCTCAATGTCATTTTTCCTATGAGGACAGGAGCCATTGAATTTACATATTTCTTTTGAACCTCACTGCCAGCCCATTACACCCTCCCTCCTTCCTCATTTGGGTAAATGCCAACTCAAAACGTGTGTGCTCTTTGGGCTCTGGATGCTCTTCAAATCTTTTGGTGCTTTTGTTCTTTTCATCATTAAGTAATGAGAAGTTCAGGGGCTGAAGAATCTCTGTTGATGTCTGGATCACTATGAATTGATTTAAAAGGGCTCATCACCCTACTTGTGATGATCAGGTCTCCCTCCTTGCACTCACCAAGTGAAATTGTGCAGTGGCTCTCTCGGGCAGGTGGGATCTAGTTTTCAGCTCCTCTTTTCAGTAGACACTTGTATGAAAAGCTAGGTCCTCACCCCTTCTCAGGGAAGTCACATCCACCTGTACTACAGGGTTTGCTAAGGAACCTTTTCTAAGTGCATCCTCTGCTGAATTAAACTGCCTTTCCCATGCAACATGAGTGGGTCTGCTTCAAGTCACACAGGCAGTGTCAGTACATCATGTTCAGTTTGATTGGAAGGAGAACTTGAGGCAGGCATCCTCACTAGGATGAACAGGAAACTCCACTCTCATGGAAAGCATATGAGACTATGCTATATGTGTTTTTTCATCAGGGCCCTTGTTTTAAGTGTCATTAATCTGGCAACACATCCAGAGGCACCAGAGTATCCCCTACAGCTACTTTGGATCATGGGCAAATTTGAGGAAGAAGCACAACTACTGAATCACCTCTTTCTGCATTGTTCCAGGTTTCCAGCCACTTAACAACCATCCTTACCCTGGCCAGATTATTGCAGTTTCTGAGGCCATGGCCCTATGGAGTATATGTGCTGTCTAGACAGACAAATGCAGTATGTCTATATTGGATGAACTGGCACTGTGTGCTGCTTATTAACAAAGTAACCTCTTCCCATGTGCTAATTATTTACTTTGCTACTGGAAAACATGCCATGGTAATACCAACATAGAGCAGCCAGCACATAACATTTACACTACACTTTGAGTAATTTCAAACACTGTTGTAACATTTAGGAATGGGAATCTTAAAAATTACTACTACTCTTGTCTATGAGTGTGACCAGAACAAGTTTAATTGCTCTCAAATGCCAGCATTTCCTTATATATGGTCAGGTTAAAGGTGGTAAAAGTATCTATTTATGCATAGCTCTTCCTCCTTTACTGCACAATTAAAACAAACTATTGTTTTCATCTGCCAGGCAGAAAGAATGCATGTATACATTATAGCAAAACTGTACAAGCCTTTCTCTCCAGAGCTAACTGGTGATGCTGCTTTTAAATATTGACCAGAAAGAGAGATGCTCAAGTCCCATTAGGCCTCTGTATTGCCAACAACAAAACCAACCTTGGGTACCCTTCTGACATCCCTCAGTTGCCAACTTTCCTTCCCTGCAAGCAGCCAGTTGAGGGGGTCAGCCAAAAAGTGCAATCCCTGTCTTTTAGGTCAGTCAGAAACTATTTCCTTTTCTTTGGCCCTCACTGAAGGGAAGCAGGATGCAGGATGCCTAAAGAAGTCGGGAGAAGTGGCAGGGCTTCCTTTCAGCTACCTATACAACAGGTCCACACACAGTCCAAGTTGAGCACTTCTAAGGGAGACAAAAAGACTGCACTTGACCTTGACTTGCAAGGAGCTAGACACCAGGGCTCTGGCTTAAAAGACATCAGCCAGCTCGCAGGCTCCTACATGGAGCCACACAAGCATGCCAGGATTCCTGCTGCTTCAGAAAGCTCTCTTATTAATTTCAGCCCAAGCTCAGCATGTTTCACCCATGGTAACCTGCTGGGTTCTGTGGCCAAAATTCCCATTTTTAGTTAAAAACAGGGGAGAGAAAGAAGGCAGCAGAACTTAAAAAAACAAGCCCAAAATGTATCTGGAGTTAGACAGTGACAACACAGAATGTGGGTATGGTCAATTATGAACCTGTTTCTCCCAGGATAAAACTATCATGAGTCTGATTTTGGTCCTGGCATGACCTCTTACCCTTCATATGTTTTGTTCAGGAAGGGATAATGCATTTAGCTAGTCCCCCAGCATTCCAACATATGCAGGCTTCCCCTTGGGGAACTGAGTGGACTACCCAAGATCCAGATGTCTGGAAAACCCTTTTGCAGGCATCAGCCACATGTATCTTACACACGTACAGAGCCCGGACAGACTTGCCCCAGGACAACCGTATATAACCTAAATGTCCATCTAACAGACTAAATTCCAGTCCCAAATGGAAACACAGATGCATTCACATGGAGAATCAACTTCCATATGATCAGTATGTATGATAAATCTAGCATGCATTGGGTTCACTCTGACTTTATATGTATACGTACCTAAATGATACCTGGTAGCCCTGAGCTAGTACATGGTGCTAATCCACCGTGAGAGAGAAGAGAATGATAGTATTGAGTAGCTGATGTGTTTTTTATGTTGCACAAAGAAGCGTGGAAGACTTTATGGTAAAATAACAATGCTGCATCTACTGGGCATGTGTCTGCACCATGCCATTGCTTCAGTTCTAGTCTATCCAACTTTAGTTTGAGGTAAATGTTTTCCTACAGGTTTGACTCCATTTGGAAATCCTTGCCTGCTGTGCTGCTCTTGCTGCTTGATAAGTCTCTCCTGTGTAGCAGACTTCTTAGAGTGTGTATGTTAGGATGCCTCTACAGAAAGCTGCCTGGAAAAGGGCTGTTAATAAAAGGGCTGTTAATACCAGCTACAAGAACTGAAGGCAAGGATTCTGAATGTGCCAGAACAAAGTCTCTAACTGGGCATGTGAGAAGAACACATTCTTGTTAAGAGAAAAGGAGTGAGGGTTTCAAAATTGTCTCATTGAAGTATCAAAAAGGCACTAAAATGGCACTGAGTTCTGGTCTTAACAGTCTTTTCATTCAATTTTCTATACTTTCCCCCATTTCCCCAGTCTTCATTCCTTCCCAGCTTCATATAGGATATTTCAGTGGCTTGGTGGAGATGTTTTCTTAATGCTATCACTTTGTGGAAGCAATACATTTCCTCAACAGAAACCTGAAACTGTTTCCCCTCGTGGAAGTGGAACTGAAGAGCCACTCTCTTCATTTTTGTTTTAGGGTTGGCATCAAACCCATGTACTGATGCATGAGCAGTAGATGACTTGAGTCAATAAGGGAAATCCACCACTGAGGGGACTCTCAGGTGCATCATGCCTGGAAAGTACTGAGTCACCATTTCCAGCCAACATTAACACTGGCATGGCTTTCCCTTAACCTTATCTCCTGCCAGCACCCTTCTGGCCTGTGATCCCAAGTGCGGATCTAATGCTGTGATGAATTAGAGATGCATCCTACCCACCTTGTAGGCCAACCTCACTATTTTTGAGTGCCAGCAGCAGTTCAGCCCAAGCAGAATATGTGGAAAGACAAAGGGACTTTGAAGATGAAATAAAAAGACAGGAAGAAGAAGAGAGTGACTTTGCTGTGTGACGCTGACTCCTTTATGAACATGGCAGCTTTCTAGTAAGCTAAAGAGGCCTGAAACAAAGCTTGAATGCTGGCTGTCCCTTGAAGTGCTTTAAATGAAAGACATCACTAACCACTGTAACCTCGAGGAATCAATAACCCCATCAAACAAACAAAGCCACCTGGACACAGTGCATTCCTCTTAAACTAGAAGTGAAAAAAGACTGACCTGGACATTTGTTTGGATTGCAAAATAGGTTTGGTTTAAAGCCTGACAAATAGAATCCAGAAAACTTGGCAACAAAGGCATGTAAGCTTTCTCTGCTCTCGGAATACAAAAGACTTGAAATTCTCTATTTATGATAGGAAGAATTGGGTTTTCACCAAGCGTATTAATCAATCCAAGAGTATTTGCAGTACCATTTCCATGGATTAGCATCTGCAAATATAGGAGCATTTTTCAAATTATCTCTTCCCTCACTAAAACATTCATCTTTTGTGTGCTTGTTTTTAAAACTAAAGAACTCTCAACATCTTCCTGCTTCGTGGTGGAATTTTTAAGCATCTTACACATCCAACTTCCTGAGCTCTTTTGAAAACCCTGCCTCTTAGCCTGGTGCCTAACTGCTTACTGTGGGTTAAATCCATTTGTGAAATCTGGCCTAAAAGGTGAGGACCATCTAACTTTTCTTCAGATTATATTCCCAAAACAAACAATTTCAGAGTCACTGACTATAAAAGCAACAGATACAAGCACTTGTAAAATCAATTAACATCTCCTAAACCCAACCAAAGGTAGAAAGCTGGCCTTCTAATGAATGTCTGGTTCCCTATTTCTTGGGGGCATGGCTTGAAGGTAGGACTCAATCCCCTCACTTGCCTTCAACCCTATGAGCTGGAAAGAGTGACTACATCACAGCGGGATGGAATTGTGATTACAAAGAAGGTGGAAGAGCTTGACGTTTGCTAGCAGAAGGCAGCAGCAGCTTAGAGAAGTGGAGCAGATGAACATGGCCTGATTTAGGCAAAGAGGAACTGGTGCACATCAGAGAAGACTGTAATGGTTAAACTTTTCCATAGTTCTTTGCAACAAGCAAAAATTATACCTGTTTAAAAACTATTAAGACTGTTGGATTGGGATCTGCTGCTGAAGATGGGAAGAGAAAGAAGCAAGGCTAAGATGGCAGTAGTCATGGCCATGCAAAGAGTTTGAATAGGACCAAGATAATATATAGTGCACAAGCACATCTGCAGAAAGGCACAGGGGTGGGATAACACAAAAATTATGATCCCTCTGTAAAGGCAACCTGCATAGAAAATAAGGCCTTCAGAGATGTGCCCACTGTCTTTGCAAATGGTGAGTTCTTTAGGGTTAGTTTATCGCTCATGGGGAGTAGCTGCAAAGCAAGTTCAGGTCATATGTGTAGATGGGACACGTTTCTCCCCTGGGGAGGGCAAAAGGAATGGCTCTGGCAGAAAACCTGGTGTTCCCACAGCCCTGGGGGTTGCCCAGTAAAGCAAAGGCTGGTAAGCTCCAAAGTTTCTCAAGTTAAGATGCTCAGCTTTGAACTTGCTGCTTAGGATGTCTTTACAGGACTACATAGACACAACCACTACCATGAAACATTAAAGTGCTTTTCGCTTCTACAGATTCACAGCCAGGAGGATGAACAGCAAGGTCACAGATAAGCTATTCTAGTGTTCTGTATTATTCTGTGCTAGCATGAATGCACATTGGGGCATTTCATCCTCTTTTTGTTTGGTTTTGGTTTTTTTTTAAGCTGGCAGCTAATTTCCAGCTCGACTGACAAACAAACGGTATGATTAATTCCTGTTACTGGGGTTTTTTCCCTTCTTTTTTCTTGAAGTAGCCAAAAGAGCACACATACTAGGACAAAAACACTAAAGAAGATTTAAGAAACAACTTGTTATTATAGTAAATTTTTTAGCGCTTCAGAGTCAAGAACACGTTTCTAAAATGCCATTTCTTTTTCTAAGGATGCGAAAAAACACATGAAAAAACTAATCTGAACTCCTGGCCAAAAAAAATAAGTGCTAGCAATTTATATTCTTCCCTACAGTCAATTCCTTTTGGGAAGAGAAGAGGGGAGAAGGTTATTTTTGCTTAAATGAAACCTGCTCATCAGTGACTGGCAGCATCTTAAAAGGGGGGGAAGCTCAGGAAACTAGGCCATCTCATGAATTTCTTTGCCCTTCTTCTAGTCCCAGACATAAAAGCAAGGCAGTCAACTTCCCTTCTGCTGTTTCACAAGTTCTGGATGAAGGCAGAAGTCCATAGCTCCAGGAATAATTAAGGAAAGCCTCAAAACCTTTCAGCTATTTTCCAGCACAACACTTGGAGAGATAGAACTGCAGAAATAATCAATTATTTGGGGGTAGAGTCTGAAGCCATCTACCAGCCCGCAATAAACAAACCCTTATTTGGATGAGGTGCTCTGACCTGGAATGTTTCCTCCTCCAACTTCTCCCTAGCCTAAAAAAAGCAAAACCATGTTTTATAATTCCATGCTGCACTTTCCCATTGGCATGGGTCATCTCTTCCCGAATCTTCCATTTGTCGGAATCTAAAACATGGATTTGAGTCGAGAAAATGTTTTCCCATTGAAAATGCTGTGTGAACTCTAAAAAGGAGCATTGTGAGAAGGGTCTTCGTTTTTCCAAAGGAAATTTTTCTTCTGGACTTAATTCCCCACTGGGACATTGTTCAAATCATGCAGAAATTGCTTTGTCAGCTGGTAACCAATGCAGCTCAAACTTTAACCAACATCTAACATTGCATTTGATTTTGTCAGCTATCCCAACCCCATTTCATTTCATAGGTGACTTTCCAGATTTCTTCACACGTACTCAGCAGTGTAAAATAACATCAGATATGTCACTCAATCAAGTAGTACTCAACTAAATCATATGTATTTTAGCAGGCACACATTTATATAAAGTGTATTAAAAGCTTTGCTCTTTTCTGATTGCACATTCCTAAGAGATTAGTAGTATACTCTAACACATTGGGCCCTCAGGTTCTCTAAATGGAGTACCATGTCACATATGAAAGCTGTGTGATCATGGAAGAAAAAACACTTCTGCATGCACAGTAATGTAGTTATAAAATATGCTTACAGACAAATGCCCACACTTAACATTCTGTGCACATTCCGTGTAGTTGAAAAATGTGGAGGTGTCATTTAGGAGCATTTTAAGACAGTGTACAGAATACCAGGGCAGAAATCTACTCCTACAGAATTACAATGCTGGAAAAGCCCCCAAAACAACCTGTGGGGAACAATGTACAGAAATATAGGTGGTTAATAAAAGAGTTAGGAACAGGGGAGGTAGTCCCACTCTGCCTGGGAGGAGCTAAGAAAGCATTAAGAAGATAAGATGGACAATTAAAGTGTAGGCATGGTTTTTTGTGATCTAAAGAAGAGGATATAAAAAGGATTGCAAAACCTTTCACATCCTGGCTCTGTGTGCAAGCACACCATAATGTGCTCCACCTGAGAAAAACACCAACACATACAAAGTAATCATTAATAAGAAGACATTTCCCTTCCTTTACCTGCAATTCAATGGTGAAACTGAAGAACAGGAGCGTACAGTAGAATTCTAAATGCTCTGCCATAGCCTTGGGGCCTACGGAGCTGCTTTGGCGTAAATCATACCACTTTCTGTAGCCAAAAGAGCTATTTTAGTGTATTTTTCCATTTGAAGATGTCAACAATCTCATTCCAACTAACACTACTAGGTTGTAGCTGACGTTACCAACTCATGGAGGAGTGTGACAGAACCTTCTTTTGGAGATGCAATTTCTCATTTGCCTTAATTAGGGCAAACTAGGCACTGCAGTTATGCCAGGCAATACTAGCACCTGATGCCACATAAAACCATGCCTGAAATACGCATCCAGAACACAGCCACCAGTGTCATTACTGGTTACATCTGCTGGGAATTAAACAGGAGCTGAACAATTCCCACGAAACAAGAGTGTCCCATCTTTCCTCTGCTAAGCACTGGGTGGGAGAGGAGGCTGGAAACTTGCATATCCTAAGAACAGCAAAGGACAGCTTTGCAGCTCAACTGCCCCAACCACAGACAACAGCTTACGCAGCTTGACAAGAAGCTGCTCAGAGGCAGTTGTTGTCCTCGCTCTGTGCCTTGGGTTTGGAGTATTTCACCAACTTAAAACCCTACTTCTACAAGCCTTGGGTTTACAGCCTTTTAGTTGTAAATTGAACTATGGCTGATGGGGGCTATTGTTTTCCCCTGTTAGCACATCGCAGTGATTCAGAGACTGAAATGATTCATTCTAAAACTCAGGGACATTCAAAGGGGATTATTTTTGGAAATGGACAAATAGCCAAGCATTGCGATAGCGTCCTGAGGAGTCACTTATGCAAAGGCAGAGGAAATGACTGGCTGAAGGATCATAAGCAGCTGAAACTACAGCTCTGCTGTAAGCCACCGTGAGGAAAAGTGCCTGTGTGCATGTCCATTTGGCTGCTAATGAGAAACTGGAAAAGATGGTAAGCTCATTAGAGCCATCAAACTGTTTTCTTTACAATCTCGTCACATTTCAACATTTCCTCTTTAGCTTTTCATCATCAGCTTTGTGTTTTATGAGCAAAGTGAAAAAATAAACTTAAAAAAGGGCTGGGGAACAGACACAGCTTTTTGGTTTGAAAATCGTTTTAATTGAGTTCCCTTCCCAGTAAATAATTCTCTCTAACTATTCCCTAACTAGGAACTTGCACCGAACCCACCAGCAATCCATGCTGCTGGAGCTGGATAAAGATCCTAGCAGTTCAGAAGGAAGAGAAGGTTTATTTCAAAGGCATGTGATTCAATGAGTGCAATGGATCAGTGTAGGGGGATACGTTCAATGCAGCATCACCCACCACACTCAGCCCCAGGCAGATAAATCCTGCATTTAGCAGAAGGAACAAGATCTTCTTGCCTGATTCCCCAAAGGATGAACAAATGAATGGGGACAGAACTAAGTGTAAAAGCAGTCTTGGTTTCTCTCTCTTGTCAATACAAGAGAAATAGCTGTTGGCAGCAGGAAAGGGAAGACCACTAGTGTGTGAAGTAACCACCCTCCCCCTAGACTGAAAGGGAGTTTCTCACACTCTTCACTTCTCATTTTATGACCATCTGCATAGTCTTCCCTGGGCAAGAAGTTGTGCGAAGTTACAGTACATCTCCCTTCGTCACTGGCAGCTGTAAATCTTCACAATCACAAGGCCAATGCCTCCCCATAGAACTCTCTCAGACAACCTACCCAAGCTTTACATAAACATTCAGTGTGAAACAAACAACATCCGAGGGTATGGAGGAGGCAGTGTAAAATAACAGCACTTCATGCAGACTAATTCTTGTTCTGAAGAAGAGGAAGAGAAAAAGAAGATGAATGTGCTCTAAGTTTCCCAGTATTGGCAAACACATGCCAAGAAGAAAAGTCAAAGTCTAAGAGGCTCCAGAATACAACCTGGCTTTTTGCATAGAGACAATTTTAGAGTGGAGTCACAGAATCATAGAATAGTTAGGGTTGGAAAGGACCTTAAGATCATCCAGTTCCAACCCTCCTGGCTGTTTACACTGTTTCTGCAGCTAATCCTTTGAATCCTGAGTCCTCAGAAAAGCCGCACGTGCTCATAATCTCATTTCATATACTTATCTACCTGCTGTGTCAGAAATCCATTCTCACAAGGCAGGACACATAGGATCATAGAATAGTTTGGGTTGGAAAGGACCTTAAGACCATCCAGTTCCAGCCCCCCAGCCATAGGCAGGGACACCTCACTCTAAACCCTGTCACCCAAGGCTCCGTCCAACCTGGCCTTGAACACTGCCAGGGATGGAGCATTCACAACTTCTTTGGGCAACCCATTCCAGAGCCTCAGCACCCTCACAGTAAAGAATTTCTTCCTTAGATCCAATCTAAACCTCCCCTGTTTAAGTTTTAAGCATCCTTTGCCTGCATTAGGAGCTCCCATCAGTGAATAGCAAGTCTTTCTGGAAATGCTGTTTCCTTTCTCTCTGGAGCAGGTCAGGACTCTGACATGACCCAAACTGCAGTTTTACACTCCTGGTAATTCTAACTCTCTCACACTGAGTTGAGGAGTTTGGGACTGTTATGCAGTCTGGCCACCTCCTATATTTAGATCCATCAAACTAACTTCAGTCAGAAAATATCACGCGCTTTCACACTCGGCTCTGTCCTTTCATCCTCTGAGAATTTCACAACTCTGCAGTAGTACAAACAAGACAGAAAGGCTTAGCTTTTCCCTATATTTAGTCATGGGACAATGTCATAGCCTGAGCTCTCTAATTTTCCTAAGGATTATGGCTTGCAGTAAACAACTCAGCTGCTTTGCCTCAGATCACACTGGAAACTTTGCTGCTGATTTCTGTACAGAAAGAAGAGTTCAATTTGTTACATCTAAATTTGACCCGAGTTATCTTTAGCATACCACAGTGCTATTCCCTCTGTTATCTTTTTTCTACCACTGTTCTACCACAGGTTGATATAAGGAAAGGCAAAAAACATACATCATTGACTAGCTTGTCCCCTATAAAATGTCTTTCTATGGTACTGGACTTCAGACACTTCAGAGCATATTGCATTTTATCTAAAGCAACTGAGCATTCTTTTCCTCAGCAAAAATACAATAGCAATAGTAAGCAATTCTATTTTGCAGCGACAAGGTTATATTTTCATTGTGGGAAAAGATGCAGTATTACTCTCTACTAATTGTTTCCTGGGGTGCATACCCATTTGCTGGAAGCTTGGACCAAAACCTAGTAGAATATCAGATAGGGTTAAGTGGGAGTACAGATAATTAGGTGCAACATTTATTTTCCTGCTTCTAAGTACCAGTTTGTTTGGTGATTGTGTTTTTCATCAGACTGGCTGCTTAGCATATACAAAGCACAAAGCACATTAGCTGAAGACTAAAACAAGATAACCACAAGAACTGAAAGACAGAGACTCTCAGATATAACCTACCTCGAGATAGCTATAGAGTGGGCCTGGAAGAGAAAAACTTACCTTGCAGAAAAGTTAAATTGTGGAGAAAAATAATGAAGCAAGAAAGTTATTTGATCTGAAGGTACCCAGTAAAAACAGGTATAGGATAAGACACAGGAGATGGATTGCAAAATCTATATGTGAGATGTGTATATTGCATGAGGGATCTTTCTTAACCAAATGAGGTTATTTATGGATGACTTCTATGCATTATTTAAGTACATAACCTATTTTTACACATGCACACAGCTGGAAAAGTACCTGCAGGTAAATGAGCCTAAGATTTCTGCTCATCATGTACTTTATGTGACACAGGTGGTTCTTCCAAGTCTAACATTTAATATGAACTGTACATGCTAACAGCTCAAGTCTGCACTCAAAGAATCTTCAGAGCTCAGTGAATGCTCACACACTGCAAATTTTGATGCCCTGAAGGGACAATACTTCTATTTCCTGTTTATGGCTCTATACACTAAGATCAGTATTTAAAATGGACCAGAGCTCACAAGAGAAAAGGAAAAGCTGGACAGCAGAAGCAAGGTACCAAAGAGGAAAAGGTTCCTGGGAAAACTAAAGGTGGCACATAAAGTGTTGCAACATTACAACCTTATCTCTGCAAGAACCAGATTCAAACACCATTTTCAGTCTGTTCCCAGCGGGTCTTATGCTCACAGTTAGGATCTTTCAAATCTAGAAGGGCAGCAATTCCTCCATACATCTGGGAAAGGACCATATCGAGACGAATATATTCAAATGGTTTTATCCTTGGAGGTAGGAAGAGCTGCTTTTTTGTTTAATGCTTGCCAAGAGTATTCTAATTTACTGTTATTATATTAAAAAGAATAAATTGAAAAGTCCCATTCCCTGTAGGAACTGAGAAATCACAAAACGTATCTTTAGCACTTGCTAAGTGGATCTTAGCAGTTGGCAAACAAAGGAAAATTAGAAAGAAAAGAAGTGTGTTTGAGTTGATAACCCTGGCTGCATGAACACAACCATAGGGAAACCAGAACTACTACAGAGCTCCACTTTGAAAACAGTGAGCTCCAGCCACATGGCATTTTTCAGTGTTTGATCTGAAATGTGGACACACACACAAAGGAGTTGTAATAAAAACAGTGAAACATGGACTGGCAATTATTTTGTCGATACCTCACCTAACCGGGCCTGACTTCCAGCAGATCTGCATCTGGGATGTGGGAACCTGCAGAGATGCAGCTAACACAGTCACAACTTCTCCCAGAGTGCCACACACTTGAGTCTCCTTCTCCCATCCCACTTGCTGTCACAAAAAGAAGTTCCATGCTTCTGGCAAGGTTGGTTAAGATTAGCATCAAAATGACCAGGGATAAGTGAAGGAGAGGAGACTGGAAGCCAGACTTTGTGATCATCAACTATTTATTGTCTAGGAAATGCAGCAAAATGCCTTGGAAAATTGGTCTCTGACAACATTTAATGGGCAAAGCATGAGATGTAGCATTACTGATGGTGTTTTTGTCCTCTGGACAAAAGCAACAGGGGAGAGAAATATTCTACAGCTCCCAGTAAGCATGAGACAGTAGTGTCACAGGCCATTAGAGATCTTGGTCCAATTCCTGCTTACTTGATCAAAACAGCAAGTGTCACACTATGATAAGTTTCGCAAAAGAGATATCTGAAGAGCAGTTTTGAAGGCAGCATCACCTACTCCTTCTTAACTCTCTATCTGGTGAGTGACAATGTATGTCAGGTAGGTGTTAGTTGGGAAAATGGGGCAGAAACTGAAGGAATATGTAGATGCAAAAAGGAGAGAGCATGGTTTTGCTTTCAAACAAGAAGAACTGAGGAGAGGGCATCTAAGCAGCACAGCAAACTGTTCTGCAAGTATGTATAAGGCTTCACTTATCAGCTTTAATTAAAGTGCTTCTTCAGAGCACTGTGTAGTGCAGTTTGATCAGAAGCAGCCAAACATAAGAAGACTTCTTGGTCTAGAATACTGCAAACAGGAGTGAGAAAAAGATAAGTCCTAACATTTAAAAACATTTTGATGCCCCTGTCTTCATGCCCTTATAGGTGCTAATATAACAAGCACGGGAATTCAAGCCCAAAGTGCTTAACCACGCAATGGCATTCCTGAGTTCCTACAAAATTATTTGGCAAAACCTCAATTAAAATGCAGATCATTAAGCTGCAATTATATAAATTTATTTCCATATTTTTCCCCGTGCCTTCATGCAGGAAGCTATAAGCAAATATTTATAAAACACACTGTGGATGTAATTAAAGAGATCGCAGCGCTGGTTTATATCAAATGTGCTTTATCAAAATGGGTTTACATCAAAGTGCTCCTCTCAGAGCCTCTATGCATTTAAGAGGCGAAGCCAATTATCATCTTTTCCAAGTTTCTGAGGAAATCTGGAAGTGCTAGGAAATAAGAGAAATAAGGAAATCTTTCACCCTCCTAAGCCTAAAATGGTATAAGTGCCAAAGACTTGATTGGCTCCATTAACATTCAATTGGTTCTAGATTGGTTCTGTTAACCAACAATATTTCCAGTCAAGGCTTTAAGTGAAACGAGCTTTATCTTTAGTACAGAGCTCAATTTTGGTTCTTCTAGCACTGCCCAACATTTGGGAACTTATTTGTTGCTTAAGGGGTTGAAATATTGCCTAAGGAAACCTCCCCATTTTCATGCTCATGTAGTTGTGCTTAATAGCCATTTTGGCTACTTGAATGCAGTAAGTTAGACTAATCCTCTCCAGCTGCATGGACTAAACATCCCATTCCTGCCTTTTTCGCCTTTGAAATCTGTAAAAGCAAATGTCCCTAAACAGAAGAGGCAATGAATGAAAAATACATGGAAGAACATTACCCGCGACAAAAATATCCACTTGAAATACCCACATGAGCAGTGTTCACTGCCTTGTGCAACCGTTGCAGGCTATGAAAATGAGGAAGACTGACTTAAAATCCTCAGGGCACATCCATATGCAGCAGGGAGAGGATGCCAAGGGAAGTGTTTGCCCTGGTGTTGTGTAGGAAACAGAGCTGAGGCTGGAAACTTGTAGATAAACAGTGGGAGACACTTCCCAGAGGTGAGAGCTCATCCTGGTGGCAAGTTAGGTTAGCAGAAGATCATTTGCCATCTTCCAACCCTTTCATGTCCTTTCCATGGAAAGGGGAACTGGGCATGTTGGTCACAGCCTGACTGCAGAACACCAGTCCCTCGCTAACCGACTATCCCCACCCCAGGCTAAGCACTAATCCTTCCTTTTCTCTATCACATTCACCACAAACCCGTGCCCTGATGTAGCTGAGCTACAGCAGCAGAAATGTGCGACTCAAACGAAATGAGGAATAGCTTCAGTATTCCCTTTTTATGGGCTCTTCTAAGCACTGAGGTCTCATTTTCTCAGTTTCAGGAAATGTGCTGCTTTGCTTTTTGGTTTTTGAGGCAAAATGTCAGATTGTGCCCATAAGTGAGAAAAAACAACCAGTCTTTACTCTCATTTTCCTTAATGTGACACACAAAACATGAACAAAACGTTTTGACTGACATACCTGTGGTTTATTCTTTTCTGCCTGTCATAAACAATGCTGTAATGAGTTCATTTCAGTTCATGTCCATTTTAGGGGTATTATGACTTACAGCACTACCTCTGCTCTTAAAATGGAACATGCTTTCTGAATCTGGCAAAGGCTCCACAAACACCAAAAACTTCATTTAATGCTTCCATTGTATTCCTTCGTATTCATATTCATTATAGTTCGTTCAAAAGCATTAACCATCTTTCAGTTTGATAAAACATTGCACTAAAATGTCCCTCATATCACATCATAGCCTTGAGTTCAGGGTCTGATTTCTTCCCCATGTGTGGCATTCCCTAGCAGTATCATTCTGTCAGGGTGAAATTATACAGTCCTCTTCCTTCTATAGCAAAAACTATATAAGACATTCCAGCCCCTGTTTGTTCTCTTCCTCTCATGCCACCCATCAGGAGACTGAGTGCTAACCCACATCACTGGGCTGATTCACACTACAACGATTGTACTGGAAGTCTATTTAGTCTGGTGTACGTTGTGGCCCCCAGAATCTACATCAGCACAAGGGAGTGGAAAGAGCAGCTCTGGTTGGTTTCAGCCCTAAGTGCAGCATACCTCAGGTAGTCCCTGTGTAATGATCCCCCCAGCCATCCATCCAACCATTGATTTGCTATGCTCAAGGGATGGAAGCATTAGGGGAGATGTATCCCCTGCAATGGATGCTGTGTCTGGATGCAGCCAGAGAAGGACCTGAATGTCTACATTCATGCTCATGAGAACCTGCTGTAATCAGTTACCTCCAAGTACTGCGTCATTTCTGAGGAATCAATCTCTGAGATTTTTAATTGGAACTGCTGAAACATTTCTAAATGGGATGACTTTGGAGGATATTTACCTCACAGCTGTTCCATTTCCTCCACTTCCACTCACTGACAAAATATCCTGGGTTTTATTATGAGATCGAAACCCTTTGGGGTTTTATTACAGTATCATTAGAAGTCCTGTATAGAAATATCTTATTAACCTTTGTGTGGTGCTTTCAAGCCAGATAAATACTTCAGGAGTATAATAAAGTAAGCTGCAACTGAAATAATACAACAAAGCAATTTAAGATATTTGAGGGATGGGTTTAGCACCTCAGCTCTGGTTTAGGTAATCAGACTTTTCCAGCCTTTTGTATAGGAAATATCCAAAAGTGCACAAAGGAATTTAAAAGACCCCCAAACAAACAAAAGATGCAACCAAACAACCCCAAACCCCCTAGGATTCATCAAAGAAAGTTGACTGCATTCAACATGCTCTTTACAGCAAAACATCCTCAGGCATATGAGGTGTTACCAACTGGGAAATGTCACTGAAAGAAGTATCAAACAACAGATTCTGATCCCCTTTGCTTTTCTAAGCAGTTCAGCAACAGAAATAAATTGGAAAACATGAATTTGGTGAAGTTAAAACTGTAATTTTGGGGTGTAAATAACCTCTGAAAAAACCTTTTGCCCTTTTCTACTGCAGTTACTGCTTGGTGGTCAGCACACATGGCTGATATCCCCACTCCTGAACACAGGTTCTGATGGTCCGTCTGAACAAATAAAAGATGGAAGTGGAAAACATTTGCCATGCTCAGTGGTTGTGGGTAAATGCCTATGGTTCATAGCATTGCAAGACATTAACCTTCTAATGGAAGAAGAACAAGCTGGGTTTCCTGCTGGGGATGTCAAAAAGATTATAGTTCTAGTGCTTCCCTTCTTCACTATGTTGGTATAGAGGAGTAACCTCAACTATAAATCATCTTTTGCATACATAAGCTTCTAGCACTCATCAGGTTTTGACATAATGTGTCCCTAGGCATAAGAAGAACACTTCAGAGAGGACTGACTATATTGCATTAAGAAAACTAATTACAAAAAGTACGATCTAATTAAGATAGGGCATTTAGGGCACAGGATCCCAAAGCTAGAACTGCTTGGGGACTGTAAGTAAAACACTGAGCAGAGAGTTTCTAGTGTAGGGTATCATGTCTTCTCTATACCCTACATTAAACCAGTGCTGTTTTACAACAATACTTCGGAGAAATCACTTCCCTGCATGTGGTCTTATATGCTATGCAATTTCATCATATAACATAATGACTCTAAAATATGTGTATTAAGCATAATATACGGGTTCCCATTTCTACATCCTGAGGACCTGTGTTCTTCTATTAAAGGTAATATAAGCCAGACATGAGCATGGGTATAATACAAATAGTCTGCACAAAGCCAGCCTAAGTACGTAAGTAATCATACTCTGAAATTACACTTTAATAAACTCCATATAACTACCTCGGTGTATCTTGGGGAAAAAAGTAGAAATGAGCCATTTCACACACTTAATCTGCAGCACTATGAAGAGCTTGATCACTCAGCTTTTCCAGAACCAGCTCCCCTCAACAGCCTCCAGCAAGACACCCAAATCATCAGAGGTCTTGCTCTAAATACCCAGGCATCCAAGCTGCACTTCAGATAAATGAAAGCAGAAGGCAATTAAATCCCTCACTTCCATTCTATTCTACTCTACTTTATTCTATTCTATTTTTAATAACTGGTGCCTTGTCTAAAATCTCAAAGAATGCTCCTGGAAAGTGGAGTTTGTGGCTGATTTCTAGGCTATGCATTCAACTATGGGACTGCCCCTTCCAAAGGCCTCAATACAGGAAAGACCACCATGCAATGCCTGTCATCAACTTGTGCTCTCCCAGTGAATAAATGACTTAAAAGCAAATAAAAACTGATATATGTAACGGAAGAGGGTTAAAGGTATAAATTCTAGCACTTGAAAGAAGATAAAGTTTAATTCATATTATTGAATGATGTATTAAGAAATGTGATTTCTCTTAAGGATTAGAAGCAAGACATGACCCAACCAAAGCAATTGTAGCTCACCAATTAAAATGTGACTTAAGAGTTTGAGCTGAAAAAATGTGGCCAGAAGTATAATTTAAAAAAGTAATAAAAATGTTAATGATAAAGCAGTGACTGAACAAGACATTATCAGAACAGTTGTCCTGGTGTTCCCAAGGTTTGCTGGGTTGATTGTGTAAGTCCTTTGGGAGGAATAAGTTGAGCATGAACAGATGGGTGCGGAAGGAAGACTGGGCCCGTGCCCATCGAATTCTTTAGAGAGGTCTTGAAGTTGCCCTGTTCTGTGGCAAGGTCAGTCTCCAGCCAAGCAGAGAATGACAGAGCTGTCAGCAATTCTGCTGCTGCTTTTGTATGTTTGACAGAGGAGATTTGGGTCATGCCACAGAAACTGGCCCAAATCATTCAAAAACAAGAGGGAAGGGGGGATTTATCTGGAGACTGATTTTAATACTTAAACATGACAATCGATTTAAACATCTATGATGCATCAGATACTTGTCACAATGAAATAGAAAAGTCAGACTGAAGAAGTGACTTAAACAATGGTGTACAATAACAGAAAATAACAAAACCTATTTCAGGTTCATTTCATCAATCTAGAATAAGCCAGAGCAATCAGTGAGAACACTCTAAATAGTTATTCTTAAGGTAATTGCCCTAAAGTAGCTGATATATTCCCCAAACCCAAACCTGAGATACTCTTATTCCCTGGAGTCACACTAGTGCTGTGTGTAACTAATTGTCTTTCGAACTCTTCCTGCTCACCAGAAATGCCCCTCTGAATCTTGCATGTGACCATGTTCTATGCAGTACAGAATCCAGGGTGAATGAGGTCTGAATGTCTATCTGTACACTGGAAGTCATTATGCTTTCTGTGGAAATACGGAATACAAATGGCATTTTGCATGCTGATGAAAAATTGCTAAGTTCTAAGTCTACGGAGATATGAGACTTCTTATCAAGATGCCCTAGCAGCCACCTAGCCTCCATGACATGGTTGTAAGCAGGCTGAATTACAAATTGGTTTAAGCAACACCGTCTGTCTTTTGAAACTACAAAAAAAAAATGAACTGAAAGTAAAGTCTTATTAGAAGGGAAAGCTACAGCTTTATTGTACCTCAAATTGAGCATGACTGGAGTAACAGGCTGGTAGGAAATTAAAACCCTGCTGCCAGAACAAAGCCTTAAAACTCATGATCACTGAAGTGTCTGCGATTCAAATCACCACATCCATGCCCAGAGAAGCAGAGACTTAATGTGTTCCTAGTGACAGTAGCAGAAGACAGACAGTTTCTCTAGACTTTATTTTAGCACATCACCTTCCCTGTCCTTGTGATACTCCACAATTCATGGTTTGGTCTTGTAACTACTGGAAAACTTATTCCTTTTGTTCCCAGTCAGCTCCTGCACAGCTCCTCATCTCCAATACCACACAAAGCAAGGAGGGATGCAACTTCCCAGCCTATATTGCTGGCTCTCACTACTCCTCAGGTATGTATGAAGATAATCTTACTGTGTGCCTTTCCCTGTTCTATGTCTGAAGGTTTGAAAGAGCAACCTATTAATAACTGCAGTAAATCATACTACTTATCCACTGACTTCCCAAACACTCACTTCAATGGCCACAAAAGGGCACAAGTTAATGCCCTTTTCTCTCCTGTCTCTTACAGATTCACAACTGAACATCAGCATTAGGCCACAGATGTGCTAAAGTCATTCATCGTCATACAAGCATTTCTTTGAATCTTCAACCTTGTCTTCATCTATTTTACATTTCTATCCTAGAACATCTCTAATTGTTTATACAGTATGAAGTGAGACTAAACCATACCTTGAGGTCCTAAACATGTGAATTAATAAGTAATATTCTTTAATGATGAAGTTTCTTCCTACACTTAAAATACCACCAGCAATTACAACAACTGCATTTACACAGCACCAGTGAAATCTCGGCTTTCCATGTGTTTCACAACTATTCAGCACCATTCTGTATAATGAAAATAGAGTACAAGAGAAAACTGAATAAGTAAACCTGACATAGAAACAGCTACAGAGAAGCCCAAGACTATACTAATAGGTGACTGCTAGCAGCAACTTCCTCTTAAATCTTCTGGCTAACTCCCACACTTACTTTGGTGCCACCTCTTGAACATGCTGTTTGTGAATAATAGAGTCAAAAAGAGCCACACATCATCTTCAGTTACAGATTCCCTGCTTTCACATCGGTATAGAAGTGAAATGTATTGTCATGGTTTTAAACTCAGTCAGCCACGCAGTCTCTTTCTCACTCCCACTGCTCCTGGAGGGATGAGGAGGAGAATTGAAAAAATGTAACTCCCATGGGTTGAGATAAGAACAGCCCAGTAACTCAGGTATAACACAAACCACTGCTGCTGCCACCAATAATAATAGTGATAAGGGAAATAACAAGGGGAGAGAATACAACCACCCACCATGCATCAACCAGTACCCAGCCTGACCTGAGCAGTCATCTGGATCTTTTGGGTAACTGCCCCCAGTTTATACAGTGGGCATGACGTGCTGTGGTATGGAATACCTCTTTGGTCAGTTTGGGGCAGGTGTCCTGTCTCTGCTTCCTCCCAGCTTCCCCTCCTCCCTGGCAGAGCATGAGGCTCACAAAGTCCTTGGTCAGACTAAACATGACTGAGCAGCAACTAAACCCATCGGTGTTATCAGTGCTGTTCCCAGGCTGGAAGTCAAAACCACAGCACTGCACCAGACACTGAGGAGAAAAATGACTGCTGCTGCTGAGCCCAGGACATGTATGCAGATTTGGTTAACTATTTATCAGGCTGTGCTAAGCTGGTCATCTAAATCTAAAAGATGTTAGGAGACATAACTAGGGATTCATTTCTTCAAGGGCTTAGCATCCATTTGATTGCCACAAAAGGTGGCAAGCTTTTCAGAAGAACTCATTGTGGTAGATGTAGACTGACTCTAAAATCAGGACCCTTATCTATAGACCTAACTAAAAGTTTTATTCATTCAAAAAAGCTTGTTGTGGAGGCTTTAAAAGAGTTTTTTTTTTAAGATGGGCCCATTGGCAAGTTCCTACAAACTGAAGCTCTGGTACAGTGCTTCAGCTAACCCAGACTTATGCGTCTGGGTAATACTAACAGAACAATGAAGAACCATCAAATACACAGGCAAGGCATGAAAGCTCTTCTTCCTAAGTGGTTGCTGCTATCCACAGTGATGCTACAACATTATGACAACATTATTACAACATCATTAAGGGATCAAGTGTAAGACATGATGAACTTGAGAAGCATACATTTTCTTTCAAATTAGTATTTCCAGCAATTAGAAGAAATGGCTAACAAAAAAATAAAATACTGATTTTAGAGTAACTCTAAAAATGATAAAGCTGAGGTGGGGACTCTCCCTAAAGGTGTTGTAAGAATGCATTGAAATGATGAACTCATGAATAGGAACATCGGGAAATTTCTGCCTCTACAAAGAGACCCCTGGGAAGCAGAACTATCCAAATCCTTTACTCATTATCTATGTCACTCCTGTAAGCTAAGGTGAACATAGCAGCAATTAAAGGGCCAGAATCTTAGTGACATACACCTTCACAGACCAGTATAGCAACACTGAAAGTCTTAATGGCTTCACCAGAGCTACAGTAAGATCTTCCTCACAAAGGTTGCTAGAGCAGCAGTGTCCTATGGGAAGATCCAAACATGCAAGAGTGCCAGACAAGATGAGATGCTTAAGAATAAGCAATGGTACAGCTTCAAATTCAAAGGCTGCAGCATGTTCTAACTATACATATGGTAAAAAGATAATGGATGAGTTTCCTTGAAGGGTCCACTGTCTGACTTACAAGTAACCATGTTTTTTCATCAGTTAGCAGCATGGTAGCCATCAAAACAAGCGAGGAATTAACTCACTACGTAACTAAAAGGCCTAAAAGACATTTCAACATGTTAATTATTTGTATACATTGAATACCACCAGGAAATCAAATGAGCTAAAGACAGGATGTGATTTGAATTGGCAGACTGTGAATGAATGGTAGTGGGCATAAACATGTTGTCTGTCAAGTATTTGTCATGTCATTCATTGACCTAATTGAAGTCCTCCACAGGAGATATTCCAGCCTCTTTCTGCAAAATTCCTTGGAGTCATGAAAAGAAATAGATCAGGGAGATGAATCACATCAAATCAGCAGTTTAATGGGGATTTTTTTGCTTGTTGCAATCATTATAACACAAAGCCCATTAAAACACCTCCAATTTCCTCATGGAATATGGATGATAATTTCCCCCCAGCTCACATACACACCGTTTCATGCAACATTTCACATCTCATCTCCAAAAAAGGGGCTACTTATCTATTGGGATGTTTAAGAACAGCATCACCCTGTTTGTATTAGCCATTTGCATTTTGAAAACTTCCAGAAATTGCCTCCATGGTCTAATTCGTGGTTTAGTAAACAAGCAAGCAAACAAAGCACCAGTGCACTGGATTAAATGGAACAAGGAGGAAATGATATATCTTAGCTTAAAATCTCATAAAAATTAAGAACATCTCCCCACATATATGCTCTTAATTATTTCTCCCAGTAAAGGAAGATGAGCAGACACTCAAACTCTTGACTGGCCATTGTTCAATGTGCAGGTTCAAAGAAACAAATGATCACCATTAACAAGAATCTTAGTGCTACGCAATATTGCTGTCTTATGCACATACTCTTTACCAAATTGTCAAGAGTATTTGAACAACAGGACATGTAGTTCATAAAAATCCAATACTGTGAGGCACAGGCACACTAACATTAATTTTTAGGCTACCTTTTAGAGTGATTCAGAAGTCTCACTGTGGACAGTTGAATTCTTATCTGAATAGGAAAGATGTCCTTGCCATTAACCAGTCCTAGATAAGAGCAGTCTATATAAACGACATGGATTTTCAATCCTGGACCTTATTTTCCTCATTATTCCCCTGTGATTACTGCACATCACACATTATACCATGGCATGTTATAAACAGAGGCAGCATCTTTCTGCATCTAGCATGAACTCATGCTTTGCAACTGGTGTTATCAAGTCAAGGGTTCTTCCCCACTTTGAGCTATTTGGGTTAATTTACTTCCTCTCCAGCAAACAAGATGAAGACAAGATTTAATGACTTGCTCCAAGTATCTGTGGAGTGAGTAGGTCCAGTGTTTTGCTGCAATGTAACACCTAAGTGCAGTGTAAACCTGGGATGAGATCGCCATAAATGCAAGCCCATTTGGATTACAATGGCAAAGGAAGAAACAGATGAGTGTTAGTGATTTGCTGAGTGGAGGGATCAAGTCCATGCTCACCACTTTACACTACTGGAGTGCTTTAGTTGGCATATCATGTAGGGGGAGGGTTTAAATGCCTTTCATCACAAAGGAAGAAAACATGTGAAAAGGGGAGAGTACTCTCGTCACATAATTCCTTGCATCCCGTGCAGGTGCTGGCAACTCAGTGCTACCAACATCCATTTGGATGCAGGTGAGTTGTTGATAGTAACATGACTGCATAGATCCCTCTCACCTTGTTGTCTGCCTGCAACAGAGGTGAAGCTTTTGCCTTTTATTAATAATAAAGTGGTAGAAATCCTTACTGAGATAAATGCAGGGATTCTCAGAGAACAGAACAGCTTTATCTTTGTAAAGTGACTCTAATAGCATACCAGTACTTTATTAAGGCTGGGTTTTGTCACTGCAAATCAGGAAATGGATTGCTGGAATGCCTAGCACAAGACTTCGGATGCTGTGGCTTTCTTATTCAGATAATTTAAAAAAACATCAGGTTTGCTGTGTTTCTACTTTCATTTCTTTCCCTAGAAATGACTGACCAGCTACAGAGTAGTTTGGAAATTGAAGAGAGTGTTACCAGTGTTCCCTCTGCATTCGAAGCATGGCACTAAGAATACAGTTTTGGAAGAGGTCTGTAAGCATTATAGGAGCATCTACAAGAGAAAACACTAGAAGTACAGGGAAACCATGTCAGATCCTCCCTCTGCTCTTCCCGCTGGGACCTGTGTCAGGCTTAATGGTGCTGAGGAAACCCTCACATCCCTAGTAGCACCAAGATCAACTGGGCTATGGCTGTACAGCATGAATGAATACAGCCCAGGAGCAGCTCCGGCTCCCCAGGGAGCCAAGGCTGGCCTTGAGATTTGGAACAACTTCCTAAAACTTCCCTCTCTTACTCCTTGCCCCTAAGCCAGGGAGGGAACTGTGACAGCATCCATGCAACCTCTTCCTGGGCTGCTGCTTGAGTTCAGCAGTATCAAAAGTAAAGCTGCACAGAGGCAGGATACACAACCTGAACAGCAAAGGTGCACAATAAAAGGGAACCCGCAAAGTGCACATGAGCTGGAACTCAGAGCTTTTTTCATCTAACTAAGGAGAGGAATACAAAGTAAGTGACTGAGGTCTAAAGTTAGAGAGGCTGCTACCTTGACCTGCAATAGAGCTCTTTTCTATTTTAGCTTTGTCCTCCATTTAAAACTGGCACAAACCACCAGCAGTAAAGTTATTAAGGGATTACTTCTGAGCTTTAGGCTGCAGAGGATTTTTTAATTCATAAATACCATGGGTGGTGGGATAGAGTAATGGGAATACATCCTAACAATTAATAGGACTGTTAGCGAGCACATGCTATTTTCAGACCCCTGCTGGTATCGCTCTGGATGTTTGTGCACAAGCGCCGATGTTCTGTCAAATAAGGTGCTATGTACTGGAGACTTGAGTTATCAAATAAAAATAGCAGATAGAATTTCAGCTCCATGCACAGCACTGGGAGCTGGAGAGGGGAGGGAAGTGGAGGTGGGAAGGAATAAATGTGGAGTGGGAGAATTCAGAATGAGTTGGGGGTGAGAAGAGAGGAGGAAAGGTTGATATAAAAGCTCTGCAGAAGCTGCTGAAAGGGCAGAAGACAGTGAATGCAGGCCTGGTCTGTGCACAGGTGTTGTGAGAGCCTGCCACTGTGTACATACAGGGCTGTGTGCTGCAAACCATCAATGCAGTTCGACTGTGAGCATGCTTACTTTGAAACCTGAGTGCCACAGGCCTTTGCATATGAACCCTCCTCAATCAGACAGCTGAGTTGGAATAAACCATGGAATTAGAAGGTCTGTGAGAACTTGACTTAGGCTTTAAAGAGAATAGAAAGCACTTACATTAGAGCTCAACCAGCAGAGCCAAGAGGTGTTCAGCCTCAGAACTATGGATTCAGACAACAAAAATGATGCAAACAAATGGCACAGCTTTCTAGATGGGAAAAAAATATCTTAGACATTCGCGTTAATCTACATCAGAATAGTGAGGAAAGTTCACCTGGAACATTTTTAGTGTTGATTTGCCATTAAAACCTATAGGTGAACACTTAGTATAAGAGCAGCCACCATTCAGCTTCCCTTAAAAAGGGGACAAAATGCAACAAGCTTAATTTCAGCCATTTGGTTCACCAAGGAAAACCACTAAAAGGTATAATGCGATCAATAATGCATCAATAATAGCTACACCCTGTCTGAATTCTCTGTAATAGAAATAAGCAAGCCAAAGAGCTGAGCCTAAACATAGCCAAAACCCTCATACAAGAAAATCCTTCTCAAACAGATCTCCATATATATGGGCCCTCAGTGCTAACAGTTTAAGAGCAATTTCCTCTTTTCAAATGAAAGCCTGTGACAAAATAACATATGCTGAATTATTACAAATTCTGAGCAAAGCAGACTTTCCTACACTTGATATTCATAAATTCGATGAGGCAAATCTTTGTATCACACAATCTGTGTTTTCAGCCGAATCATCCTTAAGGCAGCCAAATATGTCAATTTGTGGGGTTTAAAGAGTCTTGGTTATAAATAACATATGCATTGCAAAGGGTGTCAGCCATTACCAAAGGATTTCTCATCTGTCTTGACCCATTAGTGCCCTGTTTGGGATGGTACCCAAGAACTCAACATTTCTTTTAGCAGTGAGGTGAGACCTCTTGTGCCATGGCCACTCCAGTGTGTAATCAATGTGCAATCTAGTGATCTGGAGCTTTTGGCTAGTGATGGCTGTGTAACTACCACAGCCACTCTACCGAGCCAGTGAGAACATCTCAGGTCAGAGCAGAAGAACCAGGCAAAGTCAGAGACTGAGAAAACCTGGTCTGCTTTGTCCCTCTTACCATGCCATAGAATCTCCTGGTTTCATTAATAGCAGTAAAAGCATCACCCTCTTGTCTGCTGAGGTTACACATGCACTTGTGCCCTCACACTTCCCCCCTGCTATGCATTTGGGATATACCTGCAGGTACCTCAGGGTCCCATGTGTAGGCCGCAGGAGGAGACTGTGAGCCTGAACAAGTCTTACACACAAGCACTACCTGCTTATGAACAACACTGACTCTCCTAAATGCAAAAGAACAGAAAGTAGTCCCTGTGTTCCCTCATTTCCCACCTATCTTTGTAATGTAACTGACCCCACAGATTCACTCTTCTCCACTAGTGATAATTAAAAAGACGGGGGTTCTGGGAAGCAGTTGTGCAATGAAAGCAATTTCAAGGCAAAATGGATTTCAGCAGCTGAAAATCACAGAATCCCAGCCTGGTTTTGGTGGGAAAGGACCTTAAACCTCCTCCAGCTCCAACCCCTACCACGGGGTTCCTCAGTCTGAGGAACATTTTTGTGTGCAATTCTGTAAAATCAGTGGTAAAAGCCTGATCGACTTCTTTCAGTCGGAAGCTCTCTCAGAAGCACAGATTTGCAGCTATACCACAGCACACAGCATCGTGCCCTTCAGGTTCACTTTGCTCCTGTGACCCTCAGTCTCCTCACTGTTCATGGGTGATATCACACAATCCCAGACTGGTTTGGGTTGAAGGGATCTTAAAGCTCACCCAGTTCCAACCCCTGCCATGGGCAGGGACCCCTTCCACTGGAGCAGTTTGCTCCAAGCCCCTCCGTCCATCCTGGCCTTGAACACTGCCAGGGATGGGGCAGCCACAGCTTCTCTGGGCACCCTGTGCCAGCGCCTCAGCACCCTCTCAGGGAACAGCTTCTGCCTAAGAGCTCAGCTCAATCTACCCTGTTCTGGCAGGTTAAAGTCATTCCCCCTGTCCTGTCCCTACAGGCCCTTGCCCAAAGCCCCTCTCCAGCTTTTACCCTAGGAGTTCATTTTTGTAATTCACTTTCAGGCTCCAGTCTCTGATGACTCAACCAAATCAACTGCTGCGATAACAAAGCTGAACGAGCTCTCCTATAACTGATGCTTTTCTTCCACTTGCCAAAGCCCTTCAAGACTGCTGCACAGTCACTCCACAGAGGCTTTCTGTGACGCTTCCCACCATGTGCTTTGTACAAGGACTGTGTAACATTACTCTGCCTGCTTTTAAGGCTTCATGAACACAGCTGTCATTGTCTGAATTAAATGAAACAGTGACTCATACTACATCCTTGGTATTGAAAAAGGTGTGGGCAGTATTGCATGCCTCTCTAAAGCTATGATTTCACATTATGTTTAAATAAAGAAGGGCAATGACTTCAGAACATATGAACCCTACAGGAGAGGTGATGCACCATGTATTACAAATTCTTGGCAATATTTTACACAGTTCTGTCATCATCTACCAGCATGAGGACTGCAGATAAACTTTCAGAGGAAACTGTGTACATTACAGGGAAAGAAAGGAGTTAGAAACACAAAGCACTATTCTATTCACTCCCCAGGTCAGATGTTCTTTGGTAGGGTAGGAAGAAAAGCCTCTGTACATGCAGAAGCTTGGGATATACTTGGATTCATCTCACAAAATCAGTCACATTTATACAAAGTGGGTATTAAGTATCACTGTTCTTGCATGGTGGCACTCACAGGTTTGCCCTCTAAAATGAGAGCATTAGATCCTAGCAATGGAGAATTGTAGGTAAGTAGTCACTTATGGGATTAGAGACACACTTAAATCCTGCTTCTCCCCATTCCTTTCTGTTCTTCTGCTACTTAACCCTGATGTGTACTTTTGAAAGTACTTTTTACTAGGACAACCTACAAATAAAACTGACCTCAAAGCAAACCCCACAGACACCAGCTGTACACTGAACTTCTTATACAGTGCAGTCTCTGGCTGGAAATTCCTTGCTGTCTGTGAGCCAATATACTTTTTGTAGTTGCATCCTCCAAGACACGTGATTTCTTCCTGCAAGCATTAGATACAGGAGAACGTGATGTAGAGGTTTTAAAACCAGGATCTAGGGAAACACTTCCCAGGTTCTCTTCAAGGAAACTATTGATGCCAGAAACTTAGTGGTGCTTAGTTAAGAGGTTAAACCATGACAGTCCTTCAGGGAATAAAATTGAGGAAGACAAAACACTTGCTAGGAATACCATAAAATGTACATACATTGGGTATGTCACGACCGCTTTTCCTGTTGAGAAGCAAGGTAGAATACACTGTGGCCAAGTTAGAAGCAAAGGCAGCCACTGGAAAGCTTGATGAACACTTTCCTTTTCAGATGCTTCAAGCTGCAATCTGGCTGAGAATCATCTCAATTTTTCACACTGTTCCTTTGTTGTTGCTGTTGATTCCAAATCAGCATTACTCATTTCAGTGTAGAGGCAGGTTGAGGTAATCGGGGAAGTGTTAGCCAGCTGATATCCTGGAGGTGTTTGGAGGGCTGGATTCAAATACTTCTTGGCACCAGTTTGAACACCCATGAAGTCTTCCTCACAGCCAATAAGAGTGAGTCAACCAAGACAGTTTTATGTTATTACATGTACTTTGCACCTGCCTTTCTAACTTTCATGTTACCTCAGTGACTGGCTGTCATTCTGCTTCAGTCTTTCCCCCTCTGCTTTGTTGGTTCTTCAGGTACCAACGTAAGCTGTAGGTTTTTTAGAATCATAGCATTGCAGACTGGTTTGGGTTGGAAAGGACCTGAAGATCACCCACTTCCAACCCCCTGCCATGGGCAGAGATGCCTCACACTAGACTAGAATGTTATAATGTACTGCATAAAGAATAAGCTTTCCCCAGCATTTCCCCCATATTTCCTTTGTCTTCATCATGGCCCATTAAATCTAATTATATCCACTGGAACACCCCCTCAGCTACTCTCTATCTGTCAGAACAACTAATAGTACATTCTAGAGCAATGTGCTCAAAAGTCTGCTCGTAATTCAGGTCCCACACACTCAGAGATACAGATAGAGATTTGCTTCTTCCTCTGACATAGCAGCTCACAAAAAGGGTAAGAGAGAAGAAAACAGAGAAAACTTGCAATCCAAGTTGCCTAACCCTTTGTAGATTATGGGAACTGCATGAGGTGTTAGAATCAATGGCTATTGCCCATTTCAAACAACAGTCTGCTTTCCCTATATCTTGTCCTTGACAAGATATAACACAACGCCAGACTTCAAGAGACCCTAAGCTCTGGACTTAGACTGCTTCTAGATTCACTCTGATCTTTGGAAAACCACCGGGTATCCAAAATTCCAGCTCTCTAAACATCTTTCTTGTTCATTTGGGCTTTTTTTGCAGTAGCATAAAGCAAAAAAGAAGAAGAAAATACCTACTTTCTACTATTAAATAAGATTAAGACTAGGGGGTTAGGGTAGGGGGTTTTGTTTGGTTTAAAACTATGTTAGTTTGAAAGGAACCATTGAAAGTGATCTGGTCCAAACCCACTGCACAGTCTGAGTCAATCTCGAAGTGGCACTGGGCTTCATAAAGCCTTATTAATTCAAAGTGGGAAACACCAAATGACAGAAGAGATGGTGTTCTCATGGTAAGGATATTTCTCCATGTTTTATAAACTCTTTATTCAAGCATCAGAGCGAGAGTTTTTCTTGCTTTTCATCATACTCTTTATCTCAGGAAGAAAGATGCTGCTGACTGCACAGTGGAGATCCAGCCAATTAAAGAGTGTGAAACAGTATGAAATCTGACTTTCTGCCTTCTGGCTTCCACATTCCTTGCTGAAGGGACCTCAGAGACAGAAAGTGGCATTGCAATGCAACCCTGGCATAAAAACATGGATGTGTTTTGCAAAGAAGCTGCTTCATAGTCCCAAAATTTGGGACACAGCCTATTAACAGCATATCAGCTCTCTGCTCCTGGCAGCACACTTACAGTCCTTGGAGAGGTCTGTATCTTAGGCTACACTGCAACACAAAAGAACATGATCTGAAGGTTGCTGAAGTCATGTTTGTAGCTAGTCAGGCTTTCAGCACTTGCTGCTATGGATTCACAGTGTATATATAAACTAAGCTAACCAAAACGTGAACAAAGTGACTTAGGGAACTGTAAAACATGTCTCCATTTAATACTGCACTATCCCAGCCTCAGGATCATGTCAACAAGGCCTGAGGTGGGTGTCATAGGCTGCACATTAAATTGTTTTTCTTCTCCCTTATAGCTTTCTCTCAGGAGGAGAGAAGCGGGTAGAAACAACCTGTTCGGATGAGGGCATGTGTGCAGGTTGCTTAGGATTACTCCTTCTGTGCCTCACAACAATATGGTTGTGTTAGAAGCTTCTACCTCACTTTCCAGTTAGGAATGCTCAAGGTGCAAATGTCCCTTGGAAAATGTTATGGCCTGTTGGCCGTGTTTTTCCCTAAATAAAGATAACTGTAGTAAGAGTGCAGTTGGGAGGGAGATAATGAACAGGCCCTACAAACATAATTGCTGCTCCCCCAAGATCAGCATGCTGACTGCAGAGAGAGCTGTCAGCACTGATTTATGATCATAGCCACCGTGCCAACAGTGACCCATTCATGCCATGCCAGCAAAATTAACTTCATTTTCTCCTATACAAACTGGCTACTGCATGATCTCAAAGTATGATGTCTAAAGACCCATCCCTCTGTGCTTCAGTAATCCAAATTCCCTAATGAAGTGAGGAAGGCATATATGGACCCCATTTTGAGCAGGAGGTCGGACTGGATATCTTGTGAAGTCCTGTCCCCCTGAATTATCCTAGGATTACCAAAACCCTATTTTGAACATGGCTTGCTTAAATTCACAGCACAGAGATGTTTACTTACTGCACCCAAACAAGGCAATTTTAGCTTCTGAGTACCCAAATTCAACATGAAAATGGGATGGGAGGAGTAGGAGGTAAATTATCCTAGCAAAAATGGAAGGTGGACGTTATCAAAATATTATTGAGGAAAGTTACAGGCAACAGAATAATGTCAGAAAGAAAACGCAGCTGGGAAAACTAAACTCAATATCCATAGCAAAGCTATTCAGCCAATGTTAGCTCATATGACACAGTGGCTGTCTTTCTCTCTCTACACTCTTTTTTCCTTCTTTCCTCTCCACTCTTCCCACCTCCCACCAACTTATTTCTCTGAAAAAGTAAGAAAATACCGGGTGTGTAAAGGAATAGGAGCTCTGTAGAAACAGTGTTTAGACACAAAGAACTCATTGCCAATGATGTTTGTATGTACACTCAAACTCTAGGAGACAACAGGACCATAAACCAAAGGTTTATTCCCTAACACAATTATTGTGGATGCTGCTGTCCCTTAGATGAAGAAGCTACAGTTTCTGCTGAAGAGGCAAAGCTCATCTATAAAGCGACAGGAGATCAGCACCCCAACCACCCTGATGTTTTTCTTATAGATTCTCTTTATCTGGTGCGTTTCACTCCTCCCAGTGATAATCCAGCAGACATCAGTAACTGTGATCAAATACCAGGGCCCAGCTGCACTTCCAAAATAGTCAGAAGAGTAAGATTATGCAAAAAACCTTGGGACACATATGAATAAGTTTTTAAAACATGAACAATGAAGGAGAGAGGCTGGTTTTGTAGAGTTATCATCACTCCAAGTGTGTCAGAACAGTATGTGCTGATGAACATAGAGAGGATGATATGAAAATTTCCAATGATGGTTATGGAATGCGGTACCTAACCACATTACCTAAGCAGCTTTCTTAAACACCATTTATATTGAACACATTGCCTGATTAAAAAGCCAGAATTGCAACAGAGTGAGAAGTAGTCATGATTTCTCTGAAGCTCAAGTTCTCAACCCAGGTGGTCGCTGCAGAGACACAAGCAAAGTGAGGGCAAGAAGAGACTGCAATAAAGCCTTCTAATGAATGAGATGGACCTGAAGAGTAAGAGGAAATGATCATCAGGTGTCCCCAGGAACAGGTAGCAGGCTCAAGACCAAAAAGCCAGCCATTCTTCAGATAACATGGGTTAACCAAAACTTCTTGCTGCACGGTATTTAGTTTAGGGAGCAGAACAGAGGAAAGAACAAGAGAAACAGCAGGTTGCAGAAGATTTTTTGCATCATTTTGGAAGATGGAAGTGTTTCATTTTGATTCCTGCGAAATAGCAGAGTAATAATGCATTTTAAATGTCATTACAAAAGAGACACACTTTCCTTAATCATCCCTATGGTAGGATCTCTGAGAGCTCTTAGATCGGAGCTCTTGAGCTATAATCTTGATGTGGAACATTATGATAACGAAATCATCCAGACTAATTTTAAGATGCGGGATTTTCTGTTTGTGAACAAACACAACAGTGACAAGTTGTTACAGCTATTTCTCATCAATAGGCCACAAAGCACAAACGGTCATTAATTACAGACTAATGCAATCTAATCTACTTAAGAATGTACCCCGAACAAAACCAGAATAGCTTGCATAAACTTCAGCTCCAAGTGAGTAACTTACTGCTTTATTCCAAAGGCGTTATCATAGCTTACAGACAGAGGCTTCTTGCAGTATTACTTATTTTAGCAACTGCTCTAAGGAAAGTAGGCTTTAAACTGTTAATCAATTGAAATACATGATTTACACAGCAGCATGCACAGGGCATGATTCAGAGTGCTTCCTGAAAAACAGTGCAAATGCTGAAGTGATGGAATATCAAAAACAAAGGGAAAAATACCACAAGGATAAATGAATGTAGAAGATAGGAGCTCATTATGTTATTTCCTGTTTAGGTTGGTCTGGCCAAGGAACAGTTTCAGTCCCAACTGAGGTCCTAATCTGTTAAATATCTCCACACCACCAAGTTTATTAGCTTTACCAAAACTCTTCACAGGAAACCTGGACCCATCTAGTACACTAAAAAGCATGCTGCAAAGTGCAAAGCAGGACATTAAAATTCCTGGTTCACTGAAAACCAAAGTAAGTCTCCCAATAATTCCATTTTCACCTTGTGACTGGAAGAGAGTCCTCAAAGCAGAAGGTCGTTTTATGTTTTCCCATGTGTACACAGTGCAAGAGCCCTGAATGTGGGAAAACCATTGATCACCTAGCAGGAAATCTTGGTTGCTTCAGTTGGCTGTGTAAGGTGATACAGATGGGTGAAACATGATGCTATTTTGAAGAAAAACTTCAGATACTACTACTTTTTACTTTAGAAGTCAAATACAAACCTTCCTATACACCATATGGATCTAAATGCATTTATCACTACTACACCCCTAACATTATAAGATTAGGATATAGGGTTACAAAATTTGTATAAGTGTACAACTCCAAGGATGGTTTGGGATGGCACCATTGATCAGTAAAATACTAAACACAGTCATACTGATAGAAAGACCATATCTGTGTAGTGTACTGGAATGTGCTTATACTGTTAAGAACTTACTGAAACTGCTGAAACCTAACAACTGTGTGCATATGGCAGGGGGGTTGGAACTGGATGATCTTAAGGTCCTTCCCAACCCTAACTATTCTATGATTCTATATGCCCGGGCCACAGCCTTTTGCAAATCCTACTACTAAATGGAGAGCAAGGGTACATTGGATCACACCCTGAGGCCCTAAACTGCCAGATAATTCCTTGGAAAACCTAATATGAGATCCACAGCTCAGCCTGAAGCAGAGCCCAAAAGGTAATTGAATGTAGAAGCACTGTGAAGGCTAAAATAAAGTGTTATTCCATCAATTCGAGTATAAGTGTCTCATAGCTAATCATGAATTGCAAGTTTATCTTCCTCCTGGTCCTGAAAGAATACAAACTGACTGCTAGTGTGTATCTGCTGCTGTAACCCCAGGTACCTCTGATGTCTCAGCAAAACATGAAAGGAATGAAAGCAAAAGCACAACAATTCCTGCACCCAGTGTATACGTATGCTGGAAGGTAAAAGGTAGAAAAAGGCAGAGGTCATTCCATGGTCCAGAAAATTCATGCTGAGTTCCTCCCAGGTTCTTTCTTAACTATACTGTATGTGTATTGTTACACACACACACACGCTGCATTTCATTCTTTCAGGCTTTACAGGGGCTTACTGGGATGCAGTTCAAGTAGTTTCAAGAACATTACTTTAGACAGAGTTCAGTGCAGTAAGAAATGAGAAGGCAGGAAACCAGTGCTACAGTTCAGAGCAGCTCATCTCATTTGGTCCCATCAGATCTACAATACCATTTAGCAAGAACTCAAAGCACTACCTTTGTCTTGGGAAGTTCTTTGCTTATAGCAAGAGGATGACATGATGCAAGGTTTGAGAGGATGGCTAAGGGACAACTTAATGCACTGATTTATTTCCAAGTCACTAATGCAGACAAAGAAAGTAGAGATAGGGATACAGTAAAACATTGGTGATGTTTGACACGTGGTTTGCACAACTTCTGCACTCTTCTGTCCACACAAGAATCAAACTGTAGTTTGTGGGAAAACCAGGTAAAAAGCCCAGGCAACAGCAGCGTAACACTAGCAGAACCCAGAACTCCTCAAGAGAAATGAAAAATGGTGTGCAAACTAAGGATATTGCAAACAGAGCACATCAAATACCAGTTCATTTTGGTCTTAGAATAGGAATGATCTAGGACAGTTACTGGTTTCTCCTAACAATTTAGGCCCACTTCAGACAGCTCTGTGCATCTTATCTCTAAGTATTACTAGACTTTTAATGAGACCACACAGAGCAGCTTTGCCCATTCCTCTCACCACTTCAGACTACTTGGTAACACCTAGTTAATTCCTTTCTGCACATCTGAATTTGAATACTGATGTCAGGCCTTCAACTGCCTGTCCTGATGTCATGATACATGATCAGCATCATGGAATAGCTTCTTGTCTGGGCAGCCACTCAAATTACCTACTTCGTTGAATTAGAAAACCCATACCTGTTGTTGTGGCTCATGTTTCTGACAAAGATCATCTGTAAACTCAGAGATATCGAATGGATTATACACCTCCCTTTTCTTTCAGCATCACCAAGTCTTCTCGATACTGTGTACTGCTGCTTCTTTTGGCAAATCTTTCTGTAGGATGGGGGAAAAAGTATGCCTACATAGCATATTGTAGTAGCATTCAGACTCCTAGATGCTACAGTATTTAAGCTATGTTTAGTAACATCTATTCAGAAATGAAGCATCTAATACTGCGGTTCAGTGACTGTTTCTTAACTCTGCATCATCTTACTGACAGTGAAATTCTACCACCTGCAACAGGAACTGTGGAAGCTTTTCTGAGGGAAAAGGATAGCTAAAATGTGGAACACAGCATGCACACACACGCACAGAGAAAAGTAAAGTTTAATTCTCCTTTAAGGAGACTGGACTCAGACATTTTGAGGTGTAAAATCATTGTAATGGACAATAAAACTGAGAAATTGTTGGCATGAGGCAAATCTTCCTCTCTGAGGTCTCTTTATAGCAATTGTATTAAGATTCAAAGTACTTCCATGAATCAAAGGCATGAAAGATTGTTAATGCTCATTTTCTAGCAGTGTGAGCAACCCTTGAATGCTCCCCATGGCACTGCATCAGAACTACAAGATAGCATCCCTATGCAGGTGGTCTACAACATCCCTAATGAAAGCTTTTCTGCCTTCACCCGGTATTGCAGTTTATGAGGGAACTACTGTTAGAGACCTAGTGAAGTTCTTACCGGCATAAAGCTTTTAGCACATGCTGTCTATAGGTAGCTCTAGCTCTCACGCTCTACTGCTCTATACATAGTGGTATTTGTGTCTTTCTACTTGACTTTACCCATTCACAGCTATTTAGACTCAGGTTTCTATTTACTTTGACTGCTAGCGACATGGAGAATTAAAGCAAACCGGTATCAGGGACTGAAGTTGAGCTGGAAGCGCAGATACTTACGCACCATCATCTCATCACCCACTCCCTCCAGCCAGCCCAAATGATTTACCTTGGCTGCAGCAACAGAAACTCCGTTTGCAACAAACCTGCCTTATTTACAAGTTAACCATGGAAAACCAAACAAACCTAAACCTCAACCCTGAATGTACACAAAAGCACTGATTATTACATTGTGTCACACCTGGCCAAACACTCCCTCAGCGGGAGACAAACAGCAGTATTTAGGGAGGCAAATGATTCACCCTTCTACCACAACCCAATGAGGTTTCCTTGTTCTGCTAATGAATCATGGGGCTTTAGATTGGAGCCCAAAGAAAGGGTTTCTGAGAGGTTTCATAAGCAGAAGAATGAGGCTGAGAGACATAGGAGACCTTGATTCAGCCAGGTATGGTAAAGAGACATATAAATACCCCCCTAATTCCACCCCAAAACCTTCCCTCCCTCCCCTTTTATTTTGTACCAAATAAATGAAATTAAATCATTTATCTAAAGAAGTAATTAGTTGGGTTTTGATCAATCCAGACATTTATTAGCCTACACTGAGCACAGCATACCAGGAATAAAAGTGTTCTTAGCCCTCAGAAAGCAATGCCATAATGTACACCTACTGCATGCCTAGTTGAAATTAAAGAACAAAACTGGAACACATTAGTAAAATTAACTTATATAGATAATGCATAAATATGTGTAATAGCACTTCATCAACCTATTTGAGTCACCTAATTCACTCCTAGCAAGAATGTTTGTAGATGCCCATGGCAGGGGGGTTGGAACTAGATGATCTTAGGGTCCTTTCCAACCCTAACTGTTCTATGATTCTATACTTTAACATGCTAATCAAACCCAGTTAATGCTGGGCACTAGGAATTCAGAGCCCAGTCCTATAATCTTGTGTATTTGTGAGGGGTGCCATGGTGAGAAAACTCTGGAGGAGGGCAGTGTCTTGTGCCTATGATCTCAGCTTGATTAGGCTGGCAGGCTGCTTATCCACCCACCTGCTATCTATGACTAGTCCTTAGCTTTTCTGTCTTCTTACCAATACCTGTCAACACGCCCTCTTAAAAGAAATAGTGGTGAGAGTACTACCTACTGAACAGGGTAAACACTAAAGGAGAAAGGTGAAACTATTACAGATGTGTTGATCAGATTATTAAAGCCTGAGCTGGAGAAAACAAGAAAACATCCAGATCTGAATCCTTGCAAAATGTGCATCTGAGGTTTTGACATAAGCATCAGTGAAATTCCAGCCAGAATGTACTATGGAATGTACTACGGTACTGAAATGGCTCATTTAAAACCAATCATGGTAAGGGTCATTCATATCTTTCTACACCATCGCAGCTTGATTTGCTTATCTCTCAATAGAAGATTGTATGTGTGTGCGTCAGATTAGCTGGGGAAAAATAACTATTTGCACAAGTAGATCAAATTTCAGAACCCAGATTAAGCTTCAATCTAGGTGTACTGAAATTAAATTAGATAGCCAACATATTAGGCTGCAAAGAGCAAATATTAAAATACCAATGCTTAGCAACAGAGAGAGCAATTCAAGATGTCATTGGAAAGAAGAATCACTTTGTCTGAAAGGTGATTAATAGCTACAAGTCCATGTGCAACTTGGCAATTTCCCCTACTACAGGTACGAGTTTTGGATTTAGAATGACAGCTCTTGGCTAATCAGGTTTCCTAGTTAGCAATCAGATTAACCTTTCAGAGCGAAGTTTCTTGGTGATGTCACCATCTGTCTCAATCACATTTGCACTGAATGGGATCACAAAGGTTATTCTTGTGATGACAACCGATCAGATGATTTGCCACAGAAATGAAGCGTTCAGTGCTGGTAAACCTGAACTGTCAAAGAGCCTCTAAGCTCATCTCCAGTTTCAAAAGCTCAGTTCCAAGTGCCTGTTTCTTAGAGGCTGCAGCACTTCAGCAAAACACAAACAAAACCAACCCCAAGCCACAGCAGGGTGCTCAAGGCACCAGTGGTCACAGGTTGCACATCTATTAACAGACATTGTCTCAAACACCAGAGAATGTTAAGCAAGAAAAAGAACCTAAACCAAGTTAATAAAGACAAATCCGGTCTCTGTTTCTTCCTGCTCAAGTAACCACCAGGCTCATGTGCAAACCTAAAGGTATCAACTAAGTCCCAAATTATCCTTTTTCTTTCCAATGTTTCCATTCTTCCTGATTTCCAAAATTTGTCTGTAGCTGCTATTATAGAATCATAGAATAGCATGGGCAGGGACACCTTCCACTAACCACAGCACCCAAGGCTATGTCCAACCTGGCCTTGAACACCACCAGGGATGGAGCATTCACAACCTCCCTGGGCAACCCATTCCAGTGCCTCACCACCTTTACAGGAAAGAATTTCTTCCTTATATCCAATCTAAACATCCCCTGTTTCAGTTTGAACCTGTTACCCCTTGTCCTATCACTACAGTCACTAATAAATATTCTTTGCTTGCTTCTAGTTTTTCAGGTAAGATGTATTATTTGTTTATTAATACGCTGAGTTTTCATGCCCTTCCACACCCAGAACTCATTTAACAAGCTCAAAGTCAGGTCTTGTGTAGTAGCTAGAGCATGATGGTAGTTGTAGTTAGGCCATAATGGTAGTTAGGGCATGGCGACCGGAAGATCTCGCGCTGTACGGAAAGATAAGACCACTGTCCTTGGCATCAAATAACAACTAGATCGTAAGCAGGTGGAGGTGACGTTGAGGGTCCAGGACTATAAATCACTGTGCCCATCTCAAATAAACGCCATTTGCCTTCCACCACATTGGTGTCTGAGTGCTAATGTGCCGAACGACCTAAGAGGTGGTCGTCGAGTCGTAACTGAACCAGGTCGTCTCGCCTCAGTGAAGGTGACAGTCTTGTAAGCATTTAAACTAGAACTTTCAAGGCACAGCTACAACTAACAGCTTGGCTTAGTGAATTATTAATATCCTCATAGCTTTCCTGTGTGCCTGGAGAGGGGGCATGAAACTGGGTGTCCAAACCTGGCATGGCCTATTGAAGTGGTACCTTCTGAAGGGGTCTAGTTATTTGTGAGAGCCATTGCTTCAGCAGGGCTCATCTAGGCACACTGATACTGAGCATCCACAGCATAAACCAGTACCTATATGGCAGAGGGTTGCACAAAGTGGTTTGCTATAGCTTAAGAAAGATGATCAGAATATAATCCTTATTTTAAAGAGAAGGAATACAAGACTCTGCTCACAATAAACTGCAAGACATCTTTGTGCAGCCGTTGAGGCTGATGACACCCATCAGCAATGCATGCACAGTACAACTTCATCTATTTTCCAAGTAGCTTCTTGGTATTTGAGCAGTGACACAGATGATTTCTCAGCAGGTTGCCTTCAGAAATCCTCAGAACACCTTAACATTTTGAAAGATAACCCATACCACAATCTGTGCTTTGAAAAATCAGTCCTGTATCTTAATGGCTCTATCTTGCCTCCTCCATTTTTCCACCTTCCTCCAGTGCCATGTTTATGTTTAACCAATTTTCAACCTTCTTGCTCTGTTTCACAGCTTTCACATATAAGCACTCATAGAGAGCTCTATTCCTACATTTGTCATGACAGAACAATGAGTAGTGCATATTTCATTTTGTAATAGACAGGAGAGACTTAATTGTAAATATGCTAATTTTGAAATTAAATGTTATTTTTAGAGTTGCAAATGCATTTAGACCAGCCACTTTATTACAGCGAGTTACATGAGTTCTCAGAGATAAGGTCTGCTGGCAAGTAAGGCAGGCTGACATCATCTCTATGGCTTTAATCTGGAGCACAGGCTTCCCAGTGCTGTCTGGGCAGCATCCTCCCTTTGTCCTTGCACAACTGGCAAAGTAGCAAATGTCATTTCTTTTCTTTCTTTCTTTCTTTTTTTTAACAAGTTGACAAACTTTATAAGAAAAATCCTCAATAATTTAGCAAAAGTTCCCAGTTTCCATAAAATTAGGATCTTCGATAAGAAGAGGTTGTTCAGGTTTTACAGTAGGAGGATGTTCTAGTTCTACAATAGCTATATTAAAAGCTAATGAGGCAGATGAATTTACGTATTTGAAGAAACATTTATCTCACCCACTGTGCCCTATCATACTTTGCATCCCTCTTTAGGTTCATAATTTGGTACCTGTTCTTCAAAGAAAATCATCCTTCCTTAAGCTCTTTAAGCTCTTACTGTGCAATGAGAAAAAGAACTCCCTTTTGCCAGGCCGTGAACAGACACCTGGAAATAAATGAAGGCACAACCCCAAACCAACAGAATACTACTTATGCGTTCACTAACGACTTTGATTTCGCATTCTTCTAAGGCCAGGAATTTGCATAGATCCAAATGCCTGTGACAAGGCACTGATGGAGCCCACTGCACAGGGATGCTTGAGATAAAGGCACTATGAGTGAAGCTCTTCAACCCTGGCCACCTCACAACCAAGGAGGGACAGACCTGCTGTATTCTCCTCTGATACAAGAGGCTTTCTCTCTTTCAGTAGGAAATAAGCTGCACACTGGAAACCTCATTATTTCAAGCCACTGTGAAACACTCATCTTTATCATTTAGAAGCAAGAAGCAGCAAACTCTCATCCTTTTTACACCACTGGTAAATATTGCAAGAGCCTGCTAGAGAAAGCCCAGGGCATACTCAACACTGCACTTCTCTTGTGCTGTTTCCTGGACTGCACGATCTCCTTCAGCTAAATCCCAGTGGATATCTCTGCCTTTTTTCAAATAAGAGAACAAAGTTATTGGCCAGGAAAAAGGGAAAATTTAAACCTTCATCCAGGGGGGTTCCAGACCCCTTGCATTTTTTGAATTCTATAGAGTCTGCAGATGAACCACCCCTTTCCCCCACCTTGGTATGCAGAAAGGGTCTTCAGAGTCCTTAGAAGGCTTAGAGAGGAAAAGCCTCTATGAATTTGTTATAGGACGTAATATTGTCTGAAACTAAAGCATACAATTATTGCATTTGTGTGCATATGTTCAAATAGCAAATTCTACACCTTATTCTGCAAGTGTCCCTGATGACTGCCTCCACATTTCTTTTCCCCTCCACACAGCTTTTAACTGTGCTATTTCTGAGCTTTTAAGTGGGTTCTGTGGGCCCTTTCTTCACTCCTTCTCTCATGAACTCTGCAGACTCAGTCCACCAGTGACACCAATATGAGTTGGGGCCGATTAGCTGTCCTGTAGCAAATGAGTAACTGTTATTATTATCAGAAGTTGAAAATGTGGCTTAATGCTTTCCGCTGTGCTGTAACAAGCCCACCGTTTACAGCATGCAATGTTACTTGGTTTCACCATATCAAACCTTACAAAGGTGAAATGTTAAAGTAATTAAGTCTGCTGGTTCTACCTGCAGTTCAATGCTTGATTTGGCCTAATGAATATCAAAACTAAAAGCAGAAATGCCAAGTTCTCAGTAATTCTTGACTGGTGCAAGTGAAAGAACCAGTGGTGTCATTTTAAGGTTGTACACTGGAAAAGAAAAGGGAATCAAAATATGCGCTTGGGTTTATTTTTTCTGCAGTAACAAGTAATAATAAATTCTAAGCCCTCACAGCAGTCTACTCACAAGGGGTAGTTTCAGGTCAAAATGGAAAATAGGAACAGAGCAAGAGAAACAGTGAAATTAAAAACAAAGACAGAAATGTAAACTCACAGCCATTTTGCCCAAGGCAAAACTCATTTATATTGGCCAACAATACTGTAACTTTCAGTGACTCCAGACTTGAGACTGAATCTGCAGAGATCTCACACCACACAACCCAGTGCAGAGCAAGTTCTAATTACAACTTTTAATTCAAATTCATACAGCCTATGTTGCCTTAACTTCCCAATTTATGACCAGCAAAGCTGTCTCTGACTATTTGACTCCTCCTGCCTTCAGCAAAGAAGCTTCTGACTTCTGCTGCTGCTCAACAGAGTTCTGTCATGATTCATAATTCTATCGCTGATGTTTTTTCTTAATGAAGATCCTAAACTTTCACCAGCTATTCAAATTGCAGAGTTAGCAATTGGTTTATGCACTTCCCAATGTACTCATTCTTCCCATTGAAAGCTGAGAGAACCAACAGGTTTTTTAAGCACTAGGGCTTGCTTGGCATTGCCTGTGGCTAAAGCAGGCTGCACACAAATCATAATGTGAAAGGAAGGTTTTCAGTTCATTACATGGAAGCAATAGACATGGGCAATATTAATTTGGCTATATGCAGCTCTTCTTTTCCCTGCTTATTATTTGTGGGTTTGTGCAGACACCAGTTCAGAATGGCTGATGGGATGTATAACATTTGCAATAATAGCTGAAGTTTCACAGTAGTGGATGGCTGATGTGGAAATTTGTTTCAATAAATCTGTGCTTTAACTAATAGGGAACAGAGAGGGAGGAAGGAAAGAAGGAAAGCACTCCTAGAACTAATAGGAGATTACCATTATGACCAAGAAACTCGAGATGCAACGAGATATTAGATACACCATTACAGCCAAATGGATGTGTTTTCCTGATCCCCATGCTAATTTATCATGAGCAAAAAGCAGCTGCGCCATTAAGTGCAGAGAAAAAGCCAATGAGATGCAAATATGCAAGAGACTAATTACCAGGCAGGCAAAAGAGCTTCTATTTTAGGCCTGTTGAACAGGGGATTAATTCCTTGTAATGGAAGTGAAATCTGCCAGATCAGGCTCCTGTATAACCCATTGCCTTCACATTCTCACTGAACCATCCTGCACATCAGCACTGAGAGCTGTGTCAAGAGGCTTTTATCCACACACAAACCCAGCACAGGCTCCTATGGGGTCTGATTTTAAAAAGGCATCTTTCCCAATGGCTGGCATGGGTAGTCCCTTGATAGGTTGTTTGAACTAAAGTCTAAAAAGAAGAAAGCAAACACCTCTGAGGAATGTATCTTCCTTGGATTAAAGGCAATCAAACCTCTTTTAACTCACATTCTTCATCTAGTCAGTAGTAATCACTTGATGTTAAAGTGATGCACATCAATACATCTGAGAAGGGGAACAAAAAACTTGTTCACTTTCTCCTTATTCAAAGACTTGGCCCTTCATAAAAGAAACAGCTTCATTTCAGAGGAGTTTCTTCGCAATTTTGTTGTCACATTAAAACACTGCTGGAGTAACACACTAGTACACTAGATTTATGGAGGTTTTTAACTGTACTTGCCACTTGATATATGAACTCTATTAGTTTTAATCTTCTCTATTTAAGGGTAGGCACAATAAGGTTCTTGGTTTATTTTCTCTGAAGTCTACTGATTTATAGAAACCAGCTCACTGATGAAATTAAGCAGCATTGCAGGCATTTCATTAGCATTCTTTAGGTTTAGGGAAGTGCAAAATATCATCGCTGTGAATCTGAATTCTTTTGCCTGGAACCGCTGCAGTTAAGGTTTTGCCCAGTTTGCATGAAAGCTTTTGGGTTTGTGGAATTCCCTGTTCTTTCCCCACACCACTTGAAATCACTACTTGCCCTTTAACCAAGGCTGCTAGAACTGCGTATCCGGTGGCCATTTCCTCACCTTTCTGGCTGGATACAGACCTCTTGTATCTCTCCAGTTTGTGTTAATATAAATACAAGATAGGAAATAATGATCATGGTTCTTATGTACCACAGAACTCATTCTGCACTGTAATGGTAGAGATTTGAGGCACAGACGATGACATTGCAAACATACTCTAGAACACAAAGGTACAAGTCGCAGTGCCTCCTGTTCACTCATTGGTATGAACAGCTCGATTTTCTAGGCAAGATTTTGAAGTGGCCAGCTCTCAGCCTATTCTGTAGCTGAAGTGGATTACCCTCCTTTCTGTCTGCTACTCGGCAATGTGTAATTCACAGCACAGGGGCACCTCTGACCCCAGTGTTGCAGCAGTCACAGACTACGAAGTCTCACTTCTGCCAGGAAAAGAGGATTCAGTTCTACTGCTCTACAGTCTCTGCGTGTGCAAAAAGAGTGGCTCAAGCGAGCACAAAGCAGTTCAATGCAACGGGGTATTGTCAAGCCCCATTCAGAGTCATAGCAGCTGCAGAAATGACAACTACATTTTTTACTTCAGTTGGGAAGCACACCTAAGCACATGCTTGTCTCATGAAAGCTGGTGAAGCTTAACTCATTTCTGTGCTGTGCCAAGTTCCTACATCTATGTAGAGTATTAGAGCTCAAAAACTTTAATGAGACAATTACTATTTCTAGGCTATCAGTCTTAAACATGAAAACCCAAAGTAAGTGATTAGAGGCACTAGTTAAAACATACTCATAGTTTATGAAACCGTCTGGGTGTCATAATATCTTGGCATTGGTTATTTTCTTGAATATCTTGAAGTATCTCTTTGCAATACAGTTTTAGATAAAGTACCTGGCATGGAGCATTTGAAAGTAATATTCTGCTTAAAACCATTAGAAATAGCATCAGATGCTTGAAGAACAATAAATCTTTCACCTTTTGAGTACACGTGTTCCCTTGAGAAGCAGAGTAGTATAGTGGGCAACCTCTGCAATTTGGCATCATTTCTGATAGACTTTTTCCCTGCTGTACCTCTGCTTTTCTCTGCTATTTCACCTTGTTTCACAATACCTCCTCTATTCTCCCCATAGAAGTTACCTGCAGATAAATGACTATCCTCATAGGCAAACAGTCTGAGAAATTTTCTTCACTTCTGAAATTACAACCTCAACTTGGAGCACTAACCTCAGTCTTGGAAAGCAGAGATTAAACTGAGTTTAGCCCAGTGTTTGCTTAGGTTGTTCTATATTGGTTTCAGGTTTTGCCCAATCATTTTTCAAGGGAACCAATGGGACCCAGTAGCAGTGAAACAAATTTTTTCAGGGCACTAGCACAGAGTAACCAGATGGACTGCATCAGCTTTAAACCATCTGGAGGAATAACAAGGTAGTAAAGCTTCCGGTCTGCAGAAGTATTCAATTTTATATACAGATGATGGGGAAGACTCCTATGGAACAACAAGCATCTAGAGCAAGATATAAGACAGATTTCTGCTCTAACAGCTCAGATTGAAACCACAACAGTGATAGCAGCAGCAGAAGTAATACTTTGCTGTCCTGCGTTCAGCTGTAACAGTTGTTTCTCTCCTTAGCAGCTGGTGCAGTGCTCCATGAACTTCCTTGTTCAGCACACCAAAAACTGGACTGGGAAACACTCAGGACTTTACCACTGGGTTGCATTGCATTTTACTGCATTGGGGATGAGCAAAGTGAACACTCTAAAGATCCTTCAGATTTTTACCAAAACCTACTGCTCTACAGCTACTGCTTATCAACATGGTTCATGTCCTTAGAGACAACAATCTTTTACACTGCTTACCATAATCAAGGCCCTTTTCTTACTGTTGTAGTAAACAGTACACATCTTCTGGCTTGATATTTTGCCTGGATGCCAATTGACAAGACTGGCTTACATAAAAGTTGAATACACCAAGGACAAGTACTGAAATGCATGCTCAAATCTTCAAGACTTTAACAAAGCCACAGAAAGCTACTGCCTCTGCATAATAGAGAGGGCATGAAGTGCTGGCAGGATAAGCATGAGAAAAGCTAAAGCTGCGCTTAAGACACAGGCACTTAACTATGAATGTCCTTAGATAAGGACACCAAACAGAATAATACACTCAAAAAGAACAGGAAGAAAACGTTCTATGCAGGGGCTGTTATTCTCCCAAGATCTATTCTGATGTCTCAATTGATACTTGTCTTATCAGTCTGTCTTTGCTTGAACTGAGCAACTGAATAGATTTCCTATCAGCAAGGCTGGCTGACCTCATTTCCACAAAGCAAAGAGGCTCTGGTCCTCTGTGTTTTGACAGCATGCATATTAAGGTAAAAGACATCAACTGCAGAAAAGGGCTCATGGATATGGGCAACTTAAGAGTCTCCAGGATGAAAACTGTCTGCAACTGGACACTGTGCTATGTTCTAGTTTACATCGTGAAGTACTGGAGAGGCAGGCACCCAGTGAATGCAGTCAGCTTGGCTTCAAGTGATTATTGAAGAATGCTGGAGACCTGGAGTTAACAAACTGGAATATCCCCAGAGGAAGGACAGGGCTGTGAAGTGCCCCACCAGACACAGGAAAGCAGAGATAGAATGGTAGTGAAAAAACCCCCACCTTTGGGAACAAAGCGATTACATGTTGAATTACAACTCTGTAACAGAAAACCCCATACCAGGGGAAATTCAGTGATTACATGCACACACTCCCTCGAGCACTCAACAGATGTGGTCAATGCACCTTCTGTTTCATTAAAAGAAACCAACAAACGTCTGCCCTCAAAGAGTACCTGAATTATGGTTGTCAGAGCCTCTTCTGAGGAGTCTAATTCCTTTTGTAAGCACAGTGTGGTCAGGGAAGAAAATGCCTCAGCACCATTATCCATTTAAACAGTAGTTCTAGGGACTAACAGAGGATTTTCTTTAATGCCAAAGGAATGCTGACTCCTTAGATGCTACAGAGGAAGATGTTATAAAGGATATAGAGATTACTTATAGACCTAGGGAAAGGAAAGAAAATGCATCAGATTGTTTTGCAGAGCATGCAAGCAAGTCCATTCACTTTGTTCAGCCACCATTAACAACAGGTAGAATGATTCAAGAAGTCACTGGATTTGTTACTTACTCATTCTCACTGCATGTCATATACCTAATGGACCTCAGTTTGTCCAGCATGTATTTAAGCAGTTATCAGCCATGCATGGGATTATTTACATGAATTCAGTATGGCTACCAAGTGAAGCACAGATGCCTACTTGCTGACAACCCTCATTCTACAGAAAACAGAGGACAAAATGTTATCAGTAACTGAGGTCACAGAACCTCAGACTGTAAAGTAGGTATGCTTTTTATTCAGCTCTGAGGTGCATGGGGATAACTCCTTCAAAGCATGCACACCTCACTGTTGTTTCCCTCTACATTTGTTCTCTAACGTTCTACATATTCGTAAGGTTACTCAATACGCCTATACAAATTCATTATCTATCCCTGCTTCGTATTATAATGAACTAGAATGTCCTTTGGGCCTGCACAGTGCCCCTTCTGGTCATGGGCAGGGGTCTTGAGATGAAGTAAATGAGTCTTCCTCCTCTGAATAGGGGTCTTCAAGATGAAGTAAATGAGTCTTCCTCTTCTTAAACTTCTCACCTTTTGGTCTTCACGTATGCCTTCAGGTGTCCAGACCATGGACCATCTGCTTCTCCCCCTTATCAACAGGACCAGGCGTGTCTGCTTCTTTTCCCTATCAATAGGGCCAGGCATCTGCTTTTCCCCTCATCAATAGTAGGTGTGATAGGTATTCACAACAGACAATGCTTCCTTTTTCCCACCTTCTAGCCTTCACACATGCCCTCAGGGCTGGTCGGTGTCTGCTTCTCCCCTCATCAATAGTAGGTGTGATAGGTATTCACAACAGACAATGCTTCCTTTTTCCCACCTTCTAGCCTTCACACATGCCCTCAGGGCTGGTCGGTGTCTGCTTCTCCCCTCATCAATAGTAAGCATGATAGGTACTTAAAACAGACAAGACTTTTTGTTTAAGCAAGCGAATTTCTCCAACCTTCTTGTACAACCCCCCTGTACTACCCCTGTATCAAGATAAGTTAAAAACATTCACCAGCAGGAAGAGCAGGAGATGGAGTAAGGAGCATGCAGTTAAGACCCAGTCCGTTTGAACCAGCAGCTTTCTGACTTGGTTAAATTTGAAGAGCCACCAGCCAGCCAACCAAGTGAGAAAGAGGACCTGCAATCACAGAAAGAAAAGCTCACCACTAAACCCCACCTACTCGCTTTAAGCATAGGAACATTAACAGCAGTCAAAGCAATCACAATAGATTCCTCCTTTAGGACTGTTTGTTTGGCCTCCCTAGGAGGGCTTTGTTCAGCATACTTATGGTGAAGTAGCTGGAGCACCTCCAAAGGCCACAGTGAACTTCAGGCTGATTTTTGCCAATAAACAATTAAATAAAGGTCAAAGCTGAAGTTTCAGCCACTGCTCTGGCCGCACATGGATCCCAGTCGCTGGAGACAAGGGACGACGAGCAGGCAGTGCTGTGACACAGCCCCATCGATTGGCACAAGCAGGCAGCGTTTCCAAATACGGATGCAGGCAGGAGTCCCATCACCAGAAATGCGAGGGAACAGTGTCAAAAATGACTTCAGAAAGTAGCTCTGTGTCATGTGGACTCCAAAAATCACTTGGAAAATGGTACCTCACATCTGTGTGACAGCACCTCTTCCCAGTGCCCAGATTGTTCTGAGGTTTTCAAGTACATTCAACACGTATTTGTTGCAACTCTTTAGCCCCGCACTCACGCATACGGTTTGGCACTGCCTGGTGCACATTGTAAAGCTGGACACAGAAGATGCGCTGGAAAGCCACTTAAAAGCTATTGCTGCTAGACATTTAAATTCACAAGCACGGGCTATCAAAGCTTCCCAGTATCCTTACTAATATTTCAATTTGTTGTCATATTCCAGATTTTTACTGCTTAAAGGAAATCAGCATCTTAATTTGCTTGAACATTACAACAGACCTGACAAACTGTTAGTGGATGCTCTTTCAATCAAGTGAGCCAATCTTGACACCTTTCTTTTTTAAAGCTATAAAAGTGACACACTGCCTGTTGGTCCCAGTGGGAATGCTATTCCCAGAAACCTACCACATGCTTTGTTTATGTGTGAGCCATACCTGTGGCTAAGGTGGAGAGGCTCACAATTACGCTTGCTCACAGTGGGCTGACATCAAAGAGTGAGAGCAGCCATAAATGACTTGAATCAAAGACAGAACACAGACCAACAAAGAAGAATGGACACAAAACAGATAAATGCAAACACAATTGGTAATTCAACCAGGAGTCTTCTTTTTGCAGTAACCTAAACCAGAGCTCCATCAGAAGGAATGGATTCACTCTTAATCCATAAATTCTCCCAGTTTTGCTTTCAATTTCCCATTGACAAAATCCCTGATTTCTGTTTCCCACAGCTTGTGCTCCTCAGTTAGGATCACTCTCGGCGTCTCCAAGGGAAATCCCTTTTGAACTTAACAAACTCTGCTAACATCCCTCAGTGCTTTCTCCTCCTCACTGCTCATCCATGAGCTTCCAGGAGGAGCCATCCTTGCTCTGCAACCCCATCCATGCACAGCCTTCTGACAACTAAATCTGTTCATGTCCCCACAGCGTTTTATCTTGCCTCTGGGGGATGTGCTGAGCATCAAGAGGCTGTTGTCAACGTATCAGGCAAGGAGACTCTGCCATGGATTTTCCATGTATTTCCATGAATTAATGCCTCTGCTGATCCCTCAGTTCCCTCTCTGCCATGGATGTGGCCATCATGGTGCTAAGTGAAGGACCCCAATGTGCTTTGTAATAAACTTTAACAACAGAAACATCTTCACAATGCCAGGATGTGATACCATTCATTTTTGCTGCAGCCTGCTTCCAGCAGGATGCTGCACTAGAAGACAGGTCTATAATAACCTGGCGAGCAAATCCTGCCTTCTCTAGACTCCTATTGTCCAAGATAATAGTAGAAATGGATCATTCCTTAGTAAGGGGGACCTCTTATGTGGGCTCACCTATAATTGCAAACCTCAAATTCCAACCCCCCAGATTTGAGGCTCCAGACCCCCACTGAATGACTTGTAAGGCAGTTGTCTAGAAAGCATGCTTTCTTGTCAATGACAACTGTCCTTTTTCCACTGCCACAGATCACACAATATATTTATCAAGGCTAATTTCATCTTGCCATATTGTTTGGCTTATTTGTGTTTGCTGGAACAAGAGCAATAACATGACAATTAGTGTCTGAAAGAGATGTAACTGCACAGTCATTTTCTGACTGATAGAACCACAGGTCACTTGCTGGTTATTACTGTAATGGAAGCTTCATGCATTTCTTACCTTGGCTTTCTGGAGGCTTTTTAAACTCCAAGAAGCTGTCTGCCTGCTGCTGTAAGCACAAACCTTTATAAACCTTACTGGAAGCTACAGCCACAACCATATCTTCTGAAATAAGCAGCGTCCAAACAGGCCCTTTGATGTTTTCTGGTAAGCTTCAGCTTTTAAAGAATAGGTTTGTCAATATCTTGGTTCCCTGAAGAGGCTGAAAGGCTTTGTCTTGCCCCCTGACAAATCCAGCCAGTGAACAGCTTAGCAATTGTAACGTTCTCTACCAGGCTTCCTTCCATAATCAACCACCACAACCCACTGATCATGCAAGCAAAATTAACAGCATTTTTGCCCCTAAACCTCACATTTTCTGTTCTAAATACAACTTGAAATTAACCTGAAGGGGATAAAGCTATCTCCACCAGGCATCGCTGTCTGAGACTCAAACCTTTCTCTACGACACCTGCATTTTCAGCCCTGCCCCACTCCTTCTGGTGTATGGTTCAGTATAAGTTTTCCAGCTGTAAATACCAGGGATGACTTTCAACCCCACCATTCCTTTGCAGTTACCAAAACAAGGTTAGCCAGTTTTCCAGGCTGCAGATGTCAGCTCAATCTTTCCTGTGTGCAAAGAGGTAAGTTGGTTTCTATGCTGGTTTTGCTTTCCACTGAGGATCCAAGGGATGGCAGAGAGCTTTCAAAGAGGAAAGTATTAGCTTTTGCAGTTGCACTTCAAACTGCCTTGCCTTCTTGCTGAAGGATGCATGGGGCTCTGGCTACATGGGTGGTGTACCTCCAAGAGCTGTGCTTTTGGCACTTGACAACCAGAAGAGAGCTGCAATACTGGAAGGTGACAGGGACCATCCATCCATCACTAAGATACAGCCCTCTATAAGTGAAAGAACTTGGGGAAAGGATAGATCTTGGGGGTAATCCTTTCGAGAGCACTGATTTCTCTATTTCAAAGAGAATCAAAAGGAGCAAAGTGAAGGGATGATTGAAGGAAGGCAAATCAGGAGGAGAAAAACAAAACCTGAAAAATCTCATTAGTATGTGAGAAAACTGGACAGAGGGTACATAAACACTTATTTAAACACTGATTTTAACTGACAAATTCATTTTCTCCTGTTTAAAATCTTTTGATAGATGGTGTGAAAGACCAGAAACTGAGGGGTTCAAGGTGGCAGCTAAAACCATGTGCGTACTCCATACACTAAAGGTTTTCTTACAGGTCTTCTGGTGCAAGACAGATCTACTATGCTATTTTTACATTATCAGGCATATTCAATCTGAGTCTTGATTATATTTTTGGGCCCTTCCACTAATAAAAATAAAATGTAAAAGAAAATAAACAAACACTGAATGTTTTGTGCACAATCACAGCTGAGGATTGTGTATGTGTATAGGTTCTGACCCCAGCTAGGAAAACAAATGATGTTTTAAGATTCTATCTTTATGACTTTGGAAAGAACATATCTGTCCCATTATAAATGACAAACTAATGGACTTCGTTGCTATGGGACATTCTCTGGCAATTTTTCTTTGCTATGTTTGTTCAGTCTGAAGCTTACACATTTAACAGTGATTTGGCAAAGTGCTTTGAGCTCAGATTATTGAGCATCAATTTTCCTTCAGCGCCTCAGCAGCTACAGTAACTGAAAAATCTCACTTCAGTAGCTGCTTAGATGTAACAGTCGCCCTCAAAACTTCTAATCATGGCAAATTTCAATCTATGACTCTGAAAAACGCTTCCCAGCGAGGTGGCACCTTTTCCTTACCCTTTCTTAGACCCTTTTCCATTCCCTTTCAACAAGAACTAGTACAAAAGATGGTTTTACTGATTTCTGTAGCACAGGGAATAGATCTCACACTTACATGCATGAATATTTGTGGGAGAAACAGTGTGCTTTCTACATCAAAGTGTCTTTGCACGTAAACAGCACAGGACTCCCCATATCCTTTCACAACAGATCATACTGCGTTCATCTTTTGGATGTAGGACAACAAAAGAGACGTGATACACTTTAGAGTCAAGAGAAAGTTTAAACTGAAACTAGGTACTGATCCGGTTCCTTTCGCTTTAGTCTTTCATATGATTATGTTTTGGGGTCAGCAGTGGGGGGGAGGTTGAAGGAATGCTTCTGGCAAGGTTTGCATGCCCTAAAAATCAAACTATGAACGTGTTCTAAGGTTTTCTAGCCCCATTTTTGTTTTACCACAGGCTCTCCCCAAGTGATTTACATGCTCCAGAATCTTCATTCCAACTGTTAATTGCAGAAGATGCACTCATTTGAAACTGGAATAGGAATACCTCACAGGCTCTTATACTGACTGCTCAAAGACTGCAAGATGAAGGCTCTCAGACATTTTTGCCGTTGACACTGAGAATTAATTTAAGTGACTGATAATTAGACTCTAAGAAAAACCCCAAGAAATCAAAGTGAAGTAAGTGGGAGCAGGCAATGTGTTTGTGAAAACCTCACTACCTACAGCCCTTGGGTCTTGCCATTACAAGATGTGTTGGCTTTGTGTTAATTATTCTGATCCCTGTAAAAGTGGGGAAGACTGGTGGGAACTTCAGTTATCTACAGCAAACAGTAATAAATAGTTTTGGCTGAGTTTGGGTACTGCAGAGGTCCCTCATAACTACAGTTGCCTCCCTAACTTTTCTCTCTCAAAATGAGTCTACCAATAAACTGGGCAGCCAACCTCTGTGCCTAAACTGGTCTCTTTCCCTTGATGTCCTCCTCTAACAGTGAAGCAGTGTATTTGCTAAAGTGCAGCCTCTTACAGTACCAGAAAGGCAGCAAAGCCTGTCTGATGGAGGAGACGGCTTGTTCATAGTGCAGGTGAATACTTCCCCAGTTTTTCTCTGTGACTTTATTTATTTGCTTCAGTTTTCCATCACTTAAACAACAACAAAATCTTTCCCTACCCACCCTCTATGTATTTTGCTTGTACAAGGGTGCAGTTTTAGGTTGTAGACAGCCATGGTCTTTGTTATTAACATACACACCCCTTCCTCTCCCCGTTCAGAATAAAACTGCTTCATATTAAAATCCAACTGTGCAACGAGGCCAGATGATGCATATACTGATTTCTGCTTTAACTTCCCAGTTGCACAAAGCTTGAGAGTCTACTTGCAGCAAAAATCTATATCATAACTTTGCCAAAGCTTTATCTTTTAAAGATAAGACTATTATTAAAAATAAGGCCTTCCCTAAATGGCAGTACTTATGCATGTGCAGCCTTCATCACTTCTAAATCCCTGTAAAGTCATTTCACAGAGTCCAAACCTCCCAACTAGCTTCACAGCACTGGAGGCAGAGGCAATGAGAAGTCAAGGGAACACAAGTGCAGGGAGCAGGGAAGCTCCCAGTGTTGGCTTCCACTCAGGATATCTGCAGCAGCTGCTGCCATTGAATGGGTTCTTTTAATAGTTAACCCAGGGGCAACGTGTGCCAAAGCATGGCACCAATTATTCGCAGCCTTTTTATTGCTTAAATGAAATCTTCGCTACTGAAAGATGCTTGAGATAAAGACTTCACTTGAGATTAGCATGGCCCTCAAGCTGTCAAGAATTTATGTTGGTATGCCTTACTCACACACAGTTAGAGAGTTTCGGCACAGGGAACTGCTCCTCTTTCAGTGATGAGACTGTTTAATATTCCCTCTTTTAACCTGCCAGGCACCTAAAATGTTTCTTTTAGCAAGGTAGAAAACCCCCACATAAACGATTTAAAAACAACACCTTAATGAAACTTGAATCAGGTTAAGAATTCCTTAGAATATGATATTCAGACAGTGTTAACAGGTTCCAAAACAACAAAACTCGAGAGAAAAACACCCCAAAGCTTCTTTTAGCTCTTGCTTTTCCAGTGGAGCCGCCAGTTTCTAACTGCAGAGATCTCAATATTGAGGGGACAGTTTCTAAGGGGACAGCCAGGGATTTAGAAATGCCATTTTGTCAAGGCTAGATCTCCCAGAACCTCCTGCCTGGTGAGGACATCAGTTAATGCATGCCATAATTTTATACAGACAGCCCCAGAGTCTCTTGCTGCTGAATTATTTATTAGTGAGACTAGCTGTTTGTCAAGGCGGATAATAGGGAAAATGTTCCCTGGGAAAAGACAGATAATAGACACACTTTTAGTCTAAAAAGAATCTCACTTTATATATTCAATGGTATTTTTTACACTTCTGAAAACATTTATTAGTTGGTCTTAACAGGCTAAAGAGTGCTTAGAAGACTGAAAGGGATGTGTTTTGGTAAAGAAACTGATGTGCTTTGGTAAAGAATTCAGAGATGCTGTGCTTTTGCAGACCTACCTACACACTTTTACAGAAGAACTAATGATTTTAATGAAGAAAAAGTATTTTAATAATTAAATAATTTTAATAAAAAAGTGAAAAAACCCCAACCTTCATGCCAAAATTTTCAGCTATTGTTACTGGCAGCCATAAAAGGAAGAGAAGGACATGGGAATTCGGTGAACTTGTCAGCCCCAAAATATAAGGAAAAGAAATTAGTGAGGAGTGCTGGGGTTCATGGCCGGGCACCTCTGAAACAACACACCTGTAACTCCCTCATCAAGGTTTCAACACTTGCCCCAGGTAGAACCCCAGCATTGCTGTAGATACGCACCTTTCACTGTACTACACTGATATTGCTGAGGAAAAGATACCAAACTGCAAACCCTGCCCAGGCAGAAATACATGTGTGTATTGATCAATGCCTGTGGTAACTTCCAGCTTATGAATGTGATTTAGCATTTGTTCTCTAGTGGCCTGATCTGGTTTAGGACAAAGCCAGTGGAAAAGCTCTTGCTAACTTTGTTGGCAACCAAACCAGGTCATAAATGGAAAGATACAGAACTCCTAGCAAATTTCAACAGCATGGGGAAGCAAATCAGCAAAGGCAAGATTGTTTCTGTCAGTTAAAAGAACCAGGAGCATCCTTAAAAATTACCTGTTTAATCAAAACATGTTTAGTCAAAACTAAACTTCAAGCAAGGATAGCATATATATTATATGACTCAGTAAAACATCCAATAATTATTAGCTATCCAATAACTATTAGCTACATACATGTTTAATTATGGCAAATATAAATCTAGGGTAGAGCTGGATTTGCACTGAACAACAGAATTTGCCAATGTATTTTCAGTTTGCTTCTGTCGATATCACTAAAATGCAGTTACAACAAGGCTGAAAACACAACTCATCAATAACTCCCAGCTGGGCTCAGACATAACTCACAAATGGAGCTCTAATGTTATAAAGCAGATTTAGAAGAAAACAATGTCTCCAGGTTAAAAATGTTGGGGTTGGAGGAGGTGAATGGCATCATCCTGCATCCTCTCTATGGCTGTCTCTTGGGCACAGGCAAATTTATCAATTGCCTGAGGCAGGAGACTGCCAAAAGCCAACCAGAAATAATGGGAAATATTAGGTGGTGGTTCCTGCTATGGGAGCCCAGAGACCTTTATGGGGATGAGTGTCTCTGGCCATCCTATGGAGCAGAATAGCAACCCTGGCCCCTTGTAGGTACCCCTTCTACTTCCCCTACTCCTACTCCACACTACTGAGAGGCTGCAGCTGTCTCTTCTGTACCCTTTATCCAGTGGCTAATAAGTGCCATTTTCAACTGGGAAAAAGTCTGAACACATGCTGATTTTTAGACTGAGCAATAGCCTTTGAAAACACACTCATACCATACCTGGAGTGTAATAACTGGAGACAAAGTGTAGCTGTTTAAAAAGGTTATAGCAGAACAACCAATTTAGTTATTAATCTATTCCTGGAAACAGAGAAGTACTATCACAGCTGATGCTTTCCAGATGACTGCTCTAATCAGACCCTCTAAGTCAGAAAGAGCTCAGTTTTTCCCTGTGATCTTTACATTCTTCATTAAGCTGACAATCAGCATGAATTAATCAACCCTTAATCTGGTCTTTCTAGGAGAAAAAAACTATTTCATATAAAAGATTCTGTTTTCTCTAGAGTCTCTAATTCATCCTTATTAGCCCTTGGGCGATGGGGGAAGGAAGCTTCACAGAATGCTCTCCTCTCCCATTCAAACAAATCCTTCCCCAACTCGACAGCTCTTGCTGTGCCACTTACAGTCAAGTTCAGCAAGGTCCTTGGTATACACTTCACTTCCAGCATATGAACTGTCTCATTAAAGTCAGTGCTTCACCCTAATCTCTGAGACTGAGAGGATCCCCACTTGGCTCTTTTTCTCATCACCCAGAAAATGTAACATCCTGATTACGGCAAGGAAGTCCCTGACCATAACCAGGAGGGAGGATACTAACAGAAGACAAAGAGAAATAGGGCAGGTATGGAGCACTCCTCTACCTCATGTGATCTCCAAACCTTCAGCAAGCAGGAATTTAGGGGCTTCCTAAAAGAGGCTGTATCCAGACCACCACGAGAAAATGCAAACAACTCTGCAAGCTCCCTTTTGTACAGGCCACCATAAGCTACAATAAACACCATGTTCTTTAATTCAGCATGCCACTTCTAGCATTAACTCTAGATGTTGGTATTTTGGTGAGTTTGCACCCTTTTGACTGCAACAGCAAAACCTGCAACCACTTGAAAGGGGCAGCCTATTGGATCTGGAAGCACCTATATGTTGTTCCTAATATCTGAAACTAAGACTTTGACCATCATTATCACTACAGATAGTCCTTCAACTCTTGCTTGCCCAAAACACCACCACCATTAGTATTGCAACTCATAAGTCATTTAAACAGAGAAGCCTCAAAATCTGTGTGTAGCCTGCTAGAGTGTGCTAAATGGAGCTACAAAACTCAGGGTATTTGTTTTAAGCTCTTAGGGAATTGCACTGCAGAATGAGCACGGAGACCATTTGCAAAGAAGCACTGTGAATACCAGTGCATACATCAAACTCCTCCCTTCCTACTGTTCCACACCATTTGTGTTCAGATGATGGCATTAGCACTCTTTCACCTCTAAAACAAACTCAAGGAATTTAGGAAGTGAGGAGTGGAATAAGGGATGAGTTGTTTCCAATTAGGTTTTCTGTTTTGCCAATAGAGCCAGCTTTTCTTCTCAGGCAAAAGTCTAAGTCATATTTAAGAGGCAGGTGGACTTCATGTGTTTCAGACATACAGCCTACCATGCATATGCTAGGTGAAGATTCCATAGCACTCAGTTTGCACAGGCTACTTTCATTAACCCAGTGTTCCACCTTATTATCTGCCCCAAAATAGCAACATGATGTAATTGCCAGTTCTTTCAAATGGAAATCACACAGCAATTCTCCTAATTAAGCCAACAACTTTTCCTGCACTTACCTTCCAGAGATGCTGGCTGCCTCTGATCCAGCCTGTAAGGATGCTTTTGTGAATCATTTTCATAGAGAAACAACCTAAGAATTGGATAGCACAAGATGAATTAGTTTTGAATCTCTTCATTAGGTTTTAGGCCAGTTGGCATTTCAGACATTACCAATCCTGCATGCAAAGCATCTTTAAATCCCCAAACGTTGTGATTGCATCTTTGCACAGGCCCTCCTCTAGTGAAAAACCAATGTTCCATTCATAGCTGAAAGGCTAAAAGAGTTTGGAATTTAAAGAACTACCATAGATTGCCCCACAATACCACAAAGAAAATATAAGACCTAATTTCTAGCATCTTCCTGCTCCACAGCACTAATGCAGCCCAACATTACCCATCAGGCAAATTGTAGGGGACGGTGCCTTTCCAAGATCTTCTGAAGGTATACATGAAACATAAAAGTCCTTTTCATTAAGAACCAGATTGTAACAGGCTTGTGGGCAAGCAAACAAGCATGTGCAAGGGTGGGTGGTGTGTGGGGAAGGAGGTAGGAAGCAAGTATTGAAACCCTGCCACTTGTCCTTTGTCTTGTACAGCCTGCATAAGGACCTTTCGTAATTCTAGTTTCATTACACGTATAGAAGAAAGGCAAGAAAGAGACTTGTATCTGTGTATCAGCCCTAAACACGATGGTATTTAAGAGCTTTCATACAAAGGAGCAAGTACCATCTGTATCCCACTATGCAGAAAGGTCTTTTTTTCCGAACAAAAGCACTTTAGTTTGCAAGGGTACCTATGGCCCTTGAAGATTTATTTAGCAACAGTACCTTGTGAGCAAGTAGGTAACAACAGCTGCTGTATCCTTGGGCTGGCAAGTTCCACCATAGGAACCTTAATTTGGTTTTTCTGTGCCCTCATTTGCACACACAACCCCACCTCACACACACAGTCAACTTTTGCTCTTTGCTTGCGCTCAGCTGAGGTGGTTATGCTGAAAACAAGGCACACTCCGTATCTGAAAAGCCCTGGTAACAGGTGAAAGCCTTGCTGAGTGGAAAAAGGAATACTGCACCCATTTTTAAACACAGTAGGAAGGAGGACCCTGGGACCTCCTGACCCATCAGCTTCACCTGCGTGCCTGGGAAGACCAAGCTGAGTGGTGCATTTGACACCAGAGGAACCTGGCCAAGCTGGAGGAGTGGGCACATGTGAACATCATGAGGTTCAACGAAGCCAAGTGCAAGGTCCTGTGCCTGGGTTTTGGCAACCTCTGGTATCAATATAGTTTGGGAGATGAATAGATTGAGAGGCCCCTGTGACCTGTATCCTGGGCTGCACCCCCAGAGAGTGAGCAGCAGGTTGAAGGAAGGTGTTCCCCCCCTTTGCTGCTCTCTGGAGAGAACCTCCCTGCAGCCCTGATCCAGCTCTGGGGCAGCAGCACAAGAGGGACGTGGAGCTGTTGGAGAGAGGCCAGAGGAGGCCACGGAGATGCTGCGAGCTGGAGCAGCTCTGCTCTGGAGCCAGGCTGAGAGAGCTGGGCTGGGGCAGCCTGGACAAGAGAAGGCTCCTGAAGGGGAGACCTGAGAGCAGCTCCAGTGCCTAAAGGGGCTGCAGGAAACCTGGAGAGGGGCTTGGGACAAGGGCCTGTAGGGACAGGCCAAGGGGAATGGCTTGAACCTGCCCGAGGGGAGACTGAGATGAGCTCTTAGGCAGAAGCTGTTCCCTGTGAGGGTGCTGAGGCGCTGGCACAGGGTGCCCAGAGAAGCTGTGGCTGCCCCATCCCTGGCAGTGTTCAAGGCCAGGTTGGACCCAGGGGCTTGGAGCAAGGTGCTCCAGTGGAAGGGGTCCCTCCTCACTGCAGCGAGGTGGATTAAATGACTTTTAAAGATCCTTTACAACCAAAACTATTTCATGGTTCTATGAAACAGAGAACAATAAACCCTCACAGCATTTCTCTGTTGTTGCTATTTTGATGGCCAAATTAATTAGGTAGAAATATGAGCTATCCAAAAAAAACAACCCAAAACCACACTAAAATAACCCAAACTGAGTGTGCAGGTAGATGGACCCCTTACCCTGTCCCAGTACGTTTAGATTTTACTTCCTTTAGCTTTGCCTGAAGTCAGAGTTGCACTGTCAGCTGTTTACTTTACACTCAAGAGACCATTCTCCCTTTCAGCTATCTGGCCTCATTCAGCACTCCTCCCATCTTTCTCTCCCAGACTGTACCCTGATAACTATCACTAGAAAGCTGTCATTGTACCTGCTTTTTCAAACAAGAAGATACCACCACTTTGGGGTTTGGTTTTTCTTGCCTCCTTTACTGTCTTTGCACAAGTGGGGTAGGGCAGTGGGGAATGATTAGCTACAGATGGTTTTCAACAAGGGCATGGTAATGGAAGAGTGTGTTCAGGCTAGGGAGTAACCCAGAATTGCTTCATGAACTGTTATAGCTGAAGTCTATGTTCAAAACCCCAAAGTCGTATTTGCTTGTGCAGGGGAATGGGAATCTTTACCACATTCCTGGTGATTGGGTCACAACTGCAGGTGAACTGCTGTTGACAACCATGTGAATGCCCACAGTGGGCTTCATTGGAAGTAAACTCTCCATAAGCACACTCCACTGTTGAACTTAACAACTCTTCTACCAGTTCATATTTGCTTGGGAAGGAAATAAGTGACTGTTTTGTCATGAAGAACTGCTACCTTGAGCAGCCTCAGGGATTTCTGAGACATTTTATTTATGATGGCTTATGCTGGATCTATTTCTCATGTAGCAATGGGATAAACTTCAGTAAAATCTATCAGGCTTGTTCTCTGCTGTATTACACATCACAGCAATTTCACATCCAGCACAGATACTGGGAATTAGGTCCTCCCCATTAAACTTGGCTGAAACTTCTGATTTTTACTGTTAATACACGCTTGCAACTCTGATGATGCCATTTAGGTGAAAAGCTTTTCTCTCCAAAAGCAATTTAATCTATATTCTCATACCCAGAAATATACACAACAGTTGTTACCTAGTGCAGATTCTCCCATGTTTTCATATGGCTAAATAGTTTCCACTGCAGTTCTAAGAACTTATTGTTCTTTTATTTCCCTCAACCAGTGCACATTCAGTTTTCCAACTTCATGAGTATCTTATAGGCTGTAACACTGCCAGAAACCTGAAAAGAGTGCTCAAGTGTAAGAGATTCATAAAATGGAATCAAATATTAAAGCAGCACAGTGAACATATGCCTAAGACCCTCTAATACTTCCATGTAGACCAGCACAACAGCCACAGAATGTGTTTTCCATCTGTCTTCCACCATGGGAAGTGTAGTTCTATTACAAAGGTAGCATTTCCAATCTCAAAAGCAAAAAGTCAATGGCAGAAATCAGGATGCAAGGGAAAAAAAGATGGTTATTTAACACACAGTTCACAAAAGCCACTTCTGAAAAATAGTAAAGGGAAAATACTCAGAAAGCCAACCATTAACATCATATTGTCCAAACATCCTTATTGATTTCATGGAAAGACCGTTGATGGTTTCTCTCTCACATGGCATTTATTCTTGCAAATATCTGTTTTAGCTTAATGGAAAGGTGAAACATCAGAAGGATCATTGGATGGCACCAAATCCCCTCTCTCCCTGTAACTAGGAGCAGAGTTCTTGCATCATGGAAATGTTTCACAGAGCACAGTGCAGCCCATTAAAGTGATCAACAGGAGAAAAAAGCTTGAATAGGGACATAAAGAATATTAATCTTGTCTCTTATTGAAGAACTAAATGTTTTGGGATAGCCTAATTCTTACTTTTGGGTCTTCTCTTGCTGTTACAGGTCACCAGGCTATGGCAAATATGAAAACCAGCTGTGATATTTGCCAAATCATGGGATTGTTTGGAAGCAGCAAGCCCCAGGAGAGGTGTGAAATTATGCAGATGGGGAAAGCTTAAACAATGATTTATTTCACTTCTCTGTGATTTCCAGAAAATTCAAATAAAGACATTTGTTTCCGGGAAATGGAAATAGAGAAAATGGCCCAGCTCTGGTTTAAGCTATGTTCGTCTCTCCCCTTCTACTCTCAGTCCTCAGAGTATTGTATGAGTTTCACTGGTCTCTGAACTAACCTACAGCCCACCTACCATAAAGACATGAAATACCAAGTTAATTATGTAGCCCAGAGACACCTCTCTTTCACAGACCCTTGGCTTCTCAATGAGTTATCAATCTTTTTCTCCAGATGGTGTTGCCTCACTTCAGTTGCTCCATTGCTTCCTTCATTATGCAAGTGGTTTCTTGATTAAAATTTGTTGACTGCCGTCCCCTCCACATTATCCACATTCATATAATGCTTGCAGTTGTTAAATGCAAAATGAAATCATACTTCCAAAGTCACTCACTGAAAGTATTCAATGGAGAATGGAAGTGCATTTTGTTCCAGTGTTCCTCTCCCAGAAGATAGATGTAGAAGAGTTTATCACTAATATGCCAAAGGCCAGATGCTTAGGTGGACCAATACGGTTTCACAATCCCCTACCTCACCGTCATCTCTATCTCTCTATACCTTCCTGTTCTTTGTTAGCATGATAGATAATTGACCTGTCTTTATTTTCCAGCTTTTATACATATGTATACAGTCTAATCCTTAGGTGTCTCTGAAACAAACTGTTTTCAAAGGAAACATGACAGTTTGCATAGTACCCCTAGTAACAGGGGAATATTTCCACTGTGTAACTCAGTTCTGATGAAAGTGTATTGGTACACCAGTGAGAGGCAAAATTTAGAAGATTTATAGTTTCAAATATTAGAAAGAAAACCCTTGCAATGCAGAGTGTTCTCCAAATTGCATTAACATTCTCTTCATCTGAAATGCTGGAAGTAAATCCTCTCAATAGCCAGTTTCTTCAGGCTTAGAGGATGTCATGCTTCTGCTTGAGGAAGTCTCAGGAGGATAGCTTTTAAAGTGAAATACCATGTCAGTACTGCCTATAGTCTTGGCCAGGCCACACCACAGAAATCAACAGCAGAGGGGAAAAAGCACATTTTAAATATTTTAGAAGACACAAAAAGAGCACACAAGTTTTCTGTTTATCCACTTCAAACCCATCAGTTCCTCCCTATGTGCCTATTCACACAGGAAGCCATGTCACTATTACCAGGTTCTGAAATAGAGAAATCCTGAAAAACTAAAGAAAAGATAAACTGATGCAAACATTTGCTTCAAGATGCATTTCACAAGATCTGCATTTGTAAAACTGGCCGAATTGGTATGTTTTGCTGGAATTCTCTATTTGAAGTTAAAGGAATGGTGATCATTGCCTTTATGCTAGTCACTGGGCAGAAAATAGAAATACAACACTCTCAAGGTTTTATTATTACTCTACATATCAAGGAATTACAGCTTTTTAAGCAGACTTATTAAGTTTACTTATCTTTCCTGTCTATATGATATATATATATATATTTCATGCTGCAAGCCTGTCAGAAATAGAGCTTGGCAGGAAGGTAAAACAATTTCCTTTTCCAACGACAGGCTTATGTAATTTATTTATTTATTTCCAAATGCAGCTCTCAGTCTGAGGAACATATTTGTGTTCAATTCTGTAAAATCAGTGGTAAAAGCCTGATTGACTTCTTTCAGTCGGAAGTTCTCTCAGAAGCACAAATTTGCAGCTATATCATAGCACACACAGTGTCATGCCCTTCAGGTTCACTTTGCTCCTGCGACTCTCAGTCTCCTCACTGTTTATGGGTGATATCACACAATCCCAGACTGGTTTGGGTTGGAAAGGACCTTAAAGGTCATCCAGCTCCAACCCCTGCCACAGGCAGGGACACCTTCCACTGGAGCAGCTTGCTCCAAGCCCCTGGGTCCAACCTGGCCTTGAACACTGCCAGGGATGCGGCAGCCACAGCTTCTCTGGGCACCCTGTGCAGCACCTCAACACCCTCACAGGGAAGAACTTCATTCAAGCCTAATGTCTAAATCTCTCCTCTTTCATCTGTAACTTTAGCTCTGCTCCTTCCAGAGACTAGAAAACATTTCACTTCTAAATGCAGACTTCAGCCTTGCTCCCAACTTTGTCTAGTGCTAGAGTAAGTGATGCAGTCTCCACTTTAATGTCCTTCCCTTGCATCCCTTATCCATTCATTTCATAGCATACTAGACAGGGCCAAAGACTGATGCTTGGAACTGCAGTTTATCAACTGTTAGCACTTTAAACAGACAGAGGACTAAAAGCTTAAAAGCTTGCAAAGCCTGATTGCAGTCTGTGCCTTGGATTTGCACAATAGCTCTAACAAAGGAGATGAGAACATAGTAGGAAAATGAATCCTGAAGTGTCCTAACATATTTATTTCAGGTAAATTTTCAAAAGCTCCTATGTGGGGATGTAGGATTGAAGGTAAGGTCTCAAATGTCTAAGGTTACAAGTTGCAATATGAAATCATAGGAGCTAGAACTGCATGCTCTGAAAGCCTTATGAGCATGGAAAGGATTAGCCATGTAAATGAAACAAACACAACCAGAAGCACAATAGTTCAAACTGAAAGTTCTGGCTTGATATACGCTTGAGAAAAATCTATCTAGTGAACCTTTATCTGCATTTTCAAAGGAGGCACATCATCCAGTCCCAACAAATGGACTTATTTTACTGTTTCTATGACAACTGTTTGCCTTTCAGAGCTACCAAAAGAAATGAATGGTGAAAATTCACTTTGTATGGTAAATTGATTCCTGTTTCCTTAGGCCTGTCCTATAACACTGCTTCACTCAAAGGTGCTCAATGGTTTAAGCTATATCATGTTTCTAAACAGATATTTGTATTGGTTTTGTATAGAACATTAATTCTAGACTATGAACATTTGAGGCCTCACTAAAAAGCTTTTTGTGTGTTTTAGATTTATAAATCTAATTACAAAATCAAGACTGTAACACAGTCTTAGTTTTGATCACATTATAAGACAAAAGGTCTCATAAAGGTCTTTGCAGACCACCATCAACAAGTGGCATGATTCCTAAAGGGTATTCTTCTCTTCTTGGTAGGGACATATATTTTCCTTCTTAACTGAACAGTAAGAAAACCGGATTATTCCATAGAGGATTATACAAATGGAATTCTGCTTTGGCTGGCATGGTCTAAAGACACAGGAGAAACATGTGTTACAGAAAATGCTTTCTTTTTAAACCTAGAAAATCTGGAAGGTACACAAACACTTCTTTATAGCCGAAGCAGAGCCTGCAGATTCCAAAGCTAAACTTGGTTATAGAACTCATTCTTCCTCAGAAATGGCTGTGATTTTTATGACTTCTTTTTATGGGAAATGCAGAAATGCCCTCATGGTAGTTATTCTTCTCTTTCTGCAGTTTTTATTCAAGTGCTTCATGATTCTGTTATTTTCTACAGGTCCAGCTTGGGGTAAACTTCCCTGTCTTATATCCTTGTCCCACTCTTTTGGTGAAAGGCCAAGTATATTTTAGGAGATCTTGGCAGGAACATTAAATGCAAGAAAGAGTTCAGCCAAGCAGCTTTTATAGAAAGCTGCCACATGAAGAAACTAAAGGAACCGGATCACAGAGTCTGAATTTTTCTCTTAAAACAGGCAATCTGCTGCTTTCCAGATATGGGACATTTGAGGGAAGATGAATGACATAGCAAGCATAGCAAACTCATATGAAGAACAGCTCGTTCTGGAAAGGAGAGCCCCTCTTGCTCACTTGCATATTGATAAACTGACATGTTACAATGCTATTTTGCAGGCGTTTTTCAATGTTGAGTCAAATATAAATAGGCAAGGATACATACATCCAAAGTGAATGTGTCACAGAAGTTTGCTTACACATTTTTATATGTGTCATAGGATCGCTGGTCAAACATTAAAACCCCTACCTTGAACAGGTAAAAGACTGGAGTTTCAGGTCCAAGTCCTCCATCAAGCAAAATGAACTTCAACTTAAATTCCCAATATCCCAGGTCACTGCTCTGGCTGCTGACTTTCACACTGGAAGCATCCTCTGGTCTAAAGAAACTTTCCCCTCCCCTCACAAAACAAATGCAAATGTAAAAGCTCATTCCCTGCTACAGAGGTTTGAACTTCAAGCAACTGCCTTTTCCAAAGAGAAAAAGTCATATCTAACCCTAGGAAACCAGTTTATTTGGATTCTACAGCCTTTCTTCTGTTACAATAAATAACAGGGTACATAGAATACAATGTGTAGTTACAACAACAGACCGACATGAGATTTCTTATGGATATAAAACCCCAGAACCTTAATTTATGAACTAACTGGGAGAAAGCAAAACCAAACGTGTCTTTGTGCATATGCATGTGAAGACCATCTTTTTTTGGAAGGTCAAATGATAAAGGACATACATACACGTATATGCCTTTCCCAAGAGCAGCAAACACTCACTCCTCATCAGATGGTAGGTGTTGAACTGAAGTTTCATTTGGGATAACTTTATTTCTGACTGTACATTTGGATGGACACAGGAGTCCCAGAACTTGCACCCAGATGCCTGCTTTGTCTGGTCAAGTGCATCTCAAACCACTCACCCACATGACAGTCTTTGACATTGACTAATGACAAGGTGTTACCCTGATGGTCAACAAGGCACTTTGCTTCAAGGACATTCTAACCTTCTGACTCATCAGTATGAACAATCTACCTAAATACTATTAGCTCTTTGCCAACAGCTGCCATAACACAGTTTTTAGGCAGTTCATCCCAATTGAATTCAATTGTTACAAACACATTAGCACTACGGTTTATTTTTAATCTCTGCCTTCACACTGGAATCTCACTACAGTTTTAAACCTGGTACATATCTCAGGCTTGTAAAAAAGGAATAACGGTGGGGAGCTTGTTGTGAACATTACCTGCCTCACTGAACAGAAATGAAGTATTTGTTCACTGCTATTGCCATGGGCTACTCCTCTGTGTCGTTTCTCAGAATACCCTTAAGATGCAGCCCTTGGGACACTGCCCTGAAAAACAGAGCCTCTAAACCCTCACCCATTAGCAGTGACTGCGGAATTAAGCCAGACAATAGCCAATCATACCATTAACAACAAAAAGCTGATGCCTAATGAAAAATAAGCTTTGGAGGTCTGCAGGAAAAAAACAGTCCGCGAATGAGACATTGCAGAGCAGGCTGAAAACGCACTGTAACCACCCCATCTGCTGGTATGGGTGAAGGCTGCACACTGCTGCTGCTGTGGAAGTTTCTAGTTAACACACAAACAGGTTTGGCTTGTGTTTGGGTCCTGTAACACCCGGTTTCATGTGTGACTGAAGAACAGTGATAGCCAGGTCAGCACTAGATCACTGGGTAAGAGTGGAGAGGGCAAAATACTGCTGACTGCCTGGTTTGTTCCCAAACCCCTGGCAATAACATCTTGTTAGTAAGCAAATTCCTATGTATGTGTAAGCAACTGTGACATCTCTGTGTTCTAAGAGATACAACATTTGGTGAGCATGATGCAAGTAAATACCAGCAATTGATCAGCTCCAGCCTAGTGATGTGCCAGCCAAGTCATCCATGATCTATTAGAGATGGAACATGACTGCAGTTATTACTGATAACAGCAATATAATCACAACACTGTTGGAATTAGTGCGGCATTTGTTAATAACAATTGCTAAATAAATTTATATGGTTCATTATTACATGATAACTGTTATCAGTTAGAGAGCTGTTGAAACTATTCACATACTGGCTTCAGGGGAAAATCTCGTTTGAGCAAGGAGCCAGGACAGGTAACTCACACCCATGTGCTGCAAACAACTTAAGGTCCCCTTTACCCTTTGAGAAGGAAAGATCTCTCCACCAGCCGCTGGCCTGCCTTCCTAGAGCGCTATAGGCTGATGGGTCTAAGCCAGGAACTTCCAAAATTAGTAGGGCAGTACTGCTGGTTTCAATGGAGTTTGGAGCAGGACTGGGAGAAACCTAAGCCAGGAAATTAAGGTGTACAGGCTCCCTTTTAGTCCTTCTGTTTTCCTGATGAGAAAAGGATAGACAAGATGTAACTGTAATTTAACTTTGGTTACTCTCTGAATCTTTGCATCCTTTCCTTTCTACTCCCATGCTCTATTTTTGTTATTGTACATTCCTTCGGTCCTTCAAGTGCAACAAAACAACGTGCAAAACACCAGTAGAAACAAAGAAGAAAGAAAGGCATCCCATGCTGAGCAAATTAATGGGGTGACAGAAGCTGTGCTTATGCGTGAAGTCAGTCTGTAAAGAATGATTCTACTGCCTTATAGGAGTGAAACCCCACGTTGTACAACGTCCCTTTCCCCCTCTCCAGATCTGTGTTTCCTGGCCACACGTGCAGAAAAGCTTGGAAGAAATGCCTGCCTTGGAAGGCAGCTGGCTGAAGTTCCCAGAGATAAACATCTTCCAAATTAGACCTATTTACATATGAAAAGAGCAATCCCGACAAACAGTTACTGCCCTGAAGCAAATGCAAACTCTGAGTTCAGCACAACTGAAACCCATTACAAGTTATGATGTGAGACACGCCAAGACATTAAAAGCTTCATTCAAAGCATACTGAAACTGGTAACAAGGACTGTGTCCACTGCAATGGGGTTTCAATTAGGTCCTGTTGGCATTTGTTCCCAGAGGATGGATTTTTCCATCACAGCTGCCTATAGCTGCAGCTGTGCAACACTTCAGGTTTTTGTCTTAGAAATCTTGGCTAATCCCTAATTTAAATGTATCTTGTCCCCATTCCTAGATCTCATTCAGTGCAAAAAATTACATCTTCCAGGATTCGTGAGCTTAGCAAAGCTGAACTCAACATAATGAGCGAGCAGCTTGGATTCCAGAAAGCCATTCTCTAAATCAGATGCTTCATTCTGTGACCCCCTACGTAAAGTGTATCAACTTTTTAACAGTGAATACCTGGCATATCGCTGAGTGCACACACTGTCTCTGTTCAGGTTTGTTGGGAATCTTCATCCGCTTCCACAGAGATAAACTTTACCTCACTTCAGGATGTTCAACTCGCGTTGTCTCCAAACTCTCCCCTACTCTCAGAACCTGCTTCCTACAGTGCTTCTGCAATAAACCTTCCCACCAGCCCTTCCTCCTTGAGCCCCCACTGCAGTTTCTCTGCAAGCATCCCTATGAGTTTATCCACACCTTAGCAGCCCTCCCCTCGGTTTGTGTACTTTAATGAGGAGCCTGCAGCAGGAGCAGGTTGGCTCTAACCCAGCTGAGCTCCTCTTTCAGCACTTCCAGCAACTGCTGCCAAGCTGCACAAGGGAAGTGGCAATGCCTGTGGGTTGGGATAGCTACAAGAGGCAATGGGAAGTTGTCATGGTTCGAGCCCAGCCGGCAACTAAGAGGCACACAGGGGCTTCCTCACAGCTCCCCTCCTCCCCCCCGACTGCCCAGGGGGATGGGGAGGAGGATTGGAAAAAGGGTAAAAATCCCCATGAATTGAGATAATTGAATAGTTAATATTTTTTATTTGAATAATTTTAGTTTAATAATATTTAATTAAATTTATTTCTTATTTATTTATTAATAAGTTATTAGAATAAATTTAGTTTAATAATTTTAGTTTAACAATTGAAATATAATAATAATAGGAAATAAAGAGAGAGGAGAAGGAATAAACAAGTGATGCACAGTACAGTTGCTCACCACCCAGCTCATCCCCAAGCAGTGATCGGTCCCTTCTGGCCAACAGCTGCCCCAGTTTCTATACTGAGCATGATGTTCTATGGTATAGAATATGCCTTTGGGTAGTTCAAGTCAGGTGTCCTGCCTCTCCTCACTAGCAGAGCATGAGAGACTGAGAAGTGGTTGATCAGGGTAAATGCTACTGAGCAATAACTAAAGCATCAATGTGTAATCAGCATCATTCTCAGAGTAAGTCCCTAACACAGCACTGCACCACCTACTAGGAAGAGAATTAGCTCTATCCCAGCCCAAACCAGGGCAGAAATCTTCCCGCAAATTTGATTTGGAGGTTAGCCTGAGGGGAGGGCAGCATCTTGGTTCTGAGATTCTTCATAAGATTCTTCATAAGATTCTGAGATTCTTCATAAGAAGAACACCTGGGTAATTGTATTTTGAAGTGAATGAGATCTCCTCATGCTAACATTAGGCCTCCCTGTCAATGTGCAAATCTCAGAAATGGTGCTTCAAGGCTCAGTCCTGCCTGAAGCAGGGAAGGCAAAGTCCATCAAGAACAGTAGTTTGCAATCTTCCTTACTTGATTATATCATGTGCTACAAACGATTTGAGATTGAAGAGGTTCAGCTGCAGTGTAGGAGATATAGATTCTTCTTTACTGTGGCTGGTCCAGACACAATGTCTCCTATATGAATTGTAAAAGAATTTCTTGGCCCTACAGATTTCACTTTTTTGTTTAAATAGGAATAACCAGCCATGTTGTTTCAATCTAACTGGTTAGATAACACTGAACAGGAATAATGCCATTCATCCTTAAGGAGAGTACTTATACTTGCATCAGTTCTGATAAGCAAACCCCCGTATTTGTGCCAACAGAAAATATACCTGCAAATTAGCATTGTCCACCCAAGCTACTACTAATAGTGAATGAGCAGCAAAGAGCACACTGGTCAAGTATTGTATGTGGAACTATATGAAATGGTTATTACTGATGGAGCTACCTACAGAGTAACTCAACAGCCTAAGCACCCCACTTTCCAGTACTCGCTCAGCTCTATTTGTGATGTTATCCTCTAAAGCTTAGCAGTAATCCATAACCCAGGTAATTAAGATGGCCTGAGAGCAAATGTATGTTCTCTTTTCCTGGTTCTGCTGCATGCTTCACTTGTTATATCCCATTTTAGCAAGCCTATTCAGCTGCATTCAGTCTTTTGAGATGTCAGATTGATTTTTATTCTGGCTACCAGACATTGCTCAAGATATACATTATGGGCAGTACTTTGCTGTCATCTAAGCCACAGCTGTAGTGGTGGCTATTCTGTGATGTAAAAGCCCAGATATCTGCTGCTACATGATAAGTACTAAAAGTGGTACATTGCAATCCAACCTGCTGTAGCATTATAGCCAAAAGGGGATTACGAATGGGATGGCTGCTGTAAGGCAAGGCTACATACGGGTGCAGACATCGCTCCAGTGATTCTTAGCATGGGAAGGGAGAATGGCATTTTCACTTTTAAGAGAAAGGTCTCTCCAGGGTGCACTGCTGCTGCCTTGCTGTCAATTACTGCTTCCTGGCAATGAAGAGAGACCGTATGCCTATAGGCCATGCTATCTGATTAAGGGCTCTAATATAGAGTCACCTGAGGAAAAAGTGTCATTAACATGAGCAAAAAGGAATCAATAGCTGTAGTGTTGTCTCCACACCGCATTTGTTGTGGGAAAGTGAGGGAAGGAAGTGAAATAAAATAGAAAGGAATTAGAGCAGGAGAATAATGATCACAGCTGCCTTTAGATAGCCCCCCAGAGAGGAGGCAATTGACAGCTTTTGCTTGGATGGGGTTGTTCCCTTCCTCCATGCAATAACCTCCATCAGTTTATATGTCACTAAATCCCTTCAAAGAGGAAGATGACGTCCACAGGCAAGCCTAGGGACATCTGAACAGAAACATTTATAGTCTCACAACCTGAATCTCAAGCAAGTCCATAAATGCAACTCTACTCATGGGAGACATTGAGAACATCATGAAAGTCTTGGAGGGGCTGGGGCTGACGTACAACCCTGCTGTTAACTCATGACCTGAACTTTCTAGTGGTTTTAACAACCCAACAAGCTGAAGTGGTAAAGGAGAAAGAGAATTATCAGCATCTTTATCTATGCAAGAAACGTGCAAGTACTAATGTAGAAATTTAACTTAGTAATTGAGTTTGACAAATACAGACCAGAAGGCACAATTTTCCTAACATGTTCATCCATCTTCTGATGAAACCAAATAGGAGAAAGGCAAAAGGAAGTGCACAAGGCAAAAACAGGCCCACAAAAGCTGGAATACAGCTTGCACAGATACTTGGATCACACAGCACACCTAAGTAATTGTAGTATCTTATTTTCTGCAAGATACAAGAAACTTGTGTGAGGTTTACAGCTCAAGTCATGACAGATTCCTCAGGGCAGAGCTTTTCTCTCTAAAATCTATTCATTTATTTGTTACTATAAATTTTATAAATCTTCAATCTAAACACAGGCCTTTCACCCAAAGATACTGAGTTTTTTGCCTCTAAATTGCTCTATCATTTCAGAAAGTAAATGACCAAAACAGTGGAGGGAAAGTCACCAAATTGTTCAGTTCTCAGCTTTTTGCTCTCACAGGTCCATTCCATGGACAAACCATGGATAATAAATGCAACATCAACCTGAGCATTTCATGTTTTCCAAGTAGAAAAATACCAAATGCAATTACTAAAGGGCACATGAAAGACTGCAGAGCCTCACAAAAAGCCTGACTAACAGCAGTACAAAACATAACCAATGCCGAAGAGTTGAACTGAAGAAGAAAAATTCCTCAGAGGAGCATAACCCAGATACTGTAACAGAAATGAGCCCAAAACAAAACTCCAGGTTTGTATTGTTGCCCTCATGGTTTGGATGGGAGGCTGGAAAAAGGTAGCTCTAAGGCAACCAAGATTTAGGAACAAACCTCATGAGAGTGACAATCAGTCAGTCTTCCTCCTTCCTGAGCACAGCCCAGGGACTTGCTCATCAAGACATTCATGTAATCCCTTCCTCCACATTCATGTGCCAGTCACAGTTCTAGAGACCGGAAAAGGTAAAATCTGATAGCACAATTTGATGGTGACAATGATCTTCTTGTAACTACATGCAACAAAATAATCACAGAAGGAACATAAAACAAATGTCAGCTGGATAATGTAACATAAAAGCATTTAAGAAGCAGCTCCAATCACCAAACTCCTGTTATTGCCTTCTCAATGAAAATCAATTGAAGAAAAAACAGGCAGGAAAGAATCATAAGGTCTGTAGTCCAGTTATGGAATGCATGTGGGGGCAAGCAGGGCAGCATTAAAACTTTCTTGGTCTCAGCTCTTCAAAGCGGAATGACTGGATGCTGAAAGCAGAATTAAAGCAGGCAGCCTCAAGGGTTGGTAGGATAGACAGCCCTACCAAGGTACTTATGGACCTGATTAATGGGAGGGGGATTAGCCACTGGGTGACCTATAATTTGGGGAATATAAAATTGTCTTGATTTTGAGGATAAATGTGCCACAGACAGGTCTTGTAAATTAGACAAATACAAGCATATAAAACATTCTAGGATGACAGCAGAACACCTAAGTGCAAGGACCTGGTCTGCCCCACTGCATCATGCCCTAAGACTATGTTGGGTAAGATCCTTAGTGCAATAACTCCATGGCTGTGCAATCCAACCCCCCATTAAAGAGCAGAAAAGAGACCACTTCATTCTTCCCTAGATGTTCCCTTCCAGAGTAAAAATCAACTTGAACTGCAAGAGCATCTCATAAGCAACAGGATGCACATCTCAGCTCGCTTTACCGCTGCCTTTCCCAGGGATGTGCAGTGGTGAGAGTATCTCAGAGACAGCCCATCCACCAGGATATCATAATGATAGGAATTGTGTAAACTGTCACAGACTAACCAGAACAGCCAGGAAGAGAAAAACATTTCTGCTTTGTGTTGTTCTGTCAAGTGATGTGTTTATTTCCAAGAGCTGGAGTGCTGTAGCTGTCCCTGTGAGCTAACAGCAAGGCAATGCTCTCAAGCATTCAGACAGCGCAGGGAGGTTTTAAGCATCAAGGAAAAATACCTCTCATGCTACATAATGCATAAAGGCTTGGTGCACTCTTTGCTTCACACTCAGGATGCCATAATGGGATTTTGGTTTTCAAAGCAGACACAAGCACTGAGGTTAATGGTTGGTCTGTAAATAGACCTGTAAATATTCACAGTACTTAGCCCTTTAAAGTGAGATCCAGCTAATGATATGTTCAGAGGCATAAAGTTAATTGTTTTCACTAACCAGAAATGCAGGAACTGCCATTATTATTTGCAAATGTTTTTTTTTATACTTCAGATATCAAACTTGGTGTCAAGTAGGCTGTGATTTATTTCAGACAAACTGTGCATTCACCTCAATGCTCTCCATCAAGTCCTTGGAGAGGTAGAGAACATAAGGAGGTGCTCTGCTGCCTTCCAAACCTGGGCAAAGTGCATACAGGTCACAATCCATGCCAAAAAGTGACTGCAGTTACTGGTCAAACCCCATTTATTGTCTCCAATTTTCCAAATATACCATCTCCGTCACAACCTTCAGAGGTTTTTGTCTCATTTACCCTTTTCCCATCATATGTGAGAGGAATTTCATGAGGCTCATGAGACTTTAATAATCAGTTAATTAAGATGAAAAAACAGACTGAAAACTTTACAGACTCACTTCAGACTGTCTTTCCATCTTCAGTTTATCTGAACCATCTTTGTCCAAGGAGCTGAGCTATAATTGGGATCAGTCATTTCACTGCTTGGGTCAACAGACAACAGCAATTACAATGATTGTTTCCCTATCTGCCCCCTCCATTCACTGGGGGCTCAATACAGATTTATGCCTCTGGAACAACAAAAAATTAAAACAAAATCAATTCAATGGGCTTTGAACCTTAAATACTGAAGGCTCATGTAACTTCAATGCTGATTCATATTAAAGCAAGATAAAACTACATCCCTCAAAGATGGAGTACAATACAAAACACACTGAAGTTGGAGTGTTTATACAGGCAGATTAAGCAAGCTCAGCTTTCATACCTTTTAGGGCTATGAACCTCATAGCCTTCCAGCATCTGAAGGGGGCCTATAGGGATGCTGGGGAGGGACTCTTCATTAGGGACTGTAGTGACAGGACAAGGGGGAACGGGTTCAAACTTAAACAGGGGGGGTTTAGACTGGATATAAGGAAGAAATTCTTTCCTGTTAGGGTGGTGATGCACTGGAATGGGTTGCCCAAGGAAGTTGTGAGTGCTCCATCCCTGGGAGTGTTCAAGGCCAGGTTGGACAAAGCCTTGGGTGCCATGGTTTAGTGTGAGGTGTCCCTGCTTATGGCAGGGGGGTTGGAA